>JARHVA010006469.1:0-275000 GCA_037957365.1 Torreya grandis | reverse complement strand
TTACCCATTTTAACACTTTATTTTCAAATATTAATCCTTTTTCATAGTTTATTACTTATTTTTATGACAATTAGCGTGATTATTTCACATTTTTTATAGATATAAAATCACACTCAAGTCACCTCACTTGGAAATTTGATTACAAAGGAATTATTACAATACTACATATTTAGCAAATATTTTGTTTTATTCCCAATTATGATTATAATCACTTAAATCAATCCTCAACCAAGTCCAAAGATTAATTTATCTAATCTAAGGTAAATCATGATAAATTATTCAATACATCTCTAGATCTATCCATATAGTTAAATGAGTACAATTTTAAAAATCACTATAAGTAAAGGGACTATGTGGACTTGAATTCACTATTCATAATATTGGACATGTAGGTAGTCTATAACTATCATAGGGGTGATTAGGGTTAGCTCAACCCATTGCATTCTAGTCTTTTATTTATTTACTTACATATTTTTAGTCATATCAAAACCCTATTAGTGTTAAAAGTTTTAAGAAACTATTTTTAAGTGTTCTATACATATCTAAAGGTCAACTATCCACACATAAACCTTATTTATGTTATCACCAATGATTGTGAGATGAGTTCTTGATTTTACAAAAAATGAAATGATCAACTAAATGAGGACTATAGTGGTATTCATTCATGTCCCATGTTGGATTATTATGTTTTGTATAAGTTTCATTCCCAATTTATGTAAACTAGCAGGGTTGGTTCCTATTTTTCTATTTTAGGTGTCTTTCATGGTAACACAAAAATAACTCACATAATAACATCTGTGTTTTTAATTTAATTTGTAGTTAGTTTTCTTAATTTCAATTGCACATTATTAAATTCAATATTTTTATTTTATTGCTCTTATCGCAATTTGATTTAAAAAATTATATGATATTGTATTCAATTTATTTGAGTTAGTGTTAACTCACTTGATAATCAAATTTCAATAAAATGCAAAGTAAAAATAATATTGAGGAGTGGATTTTTTAAGTGGCCTCCCATGTTGATTTTGGTATGTCAATTATTCCCCTCCCTTTCCTTTGCATGACTGCATTATATGAATAAAATAATGTGTCAAGGGGTAAAGCAAGCAGTGTTATTGTAAGAATAATTTTATCCTTTTTATTCTTCTATGTAAGTTTTCATTGATCCTGTTGGCATTAGGGGTATTTTGATCATATTTTTTGGGTTATTTAAAAGGTTCATTAACTTATAAATAAAATTCAATTGGGTAGAGTGAATTAGTTTCACTTTTTATGTTGAGTGAAAGGAGGTTATGAAAGGTTGAGAGTGCATTTTTTTAACTAGATATAGTAATTGAGTTTTTATTTATAAAGAGTCTTTATTTGACTCAAATGAGTGTGCATTTTATATTCCATTTTTCAAATACTATTGGTTTTATTTAGTTTTTTTATGTGGGAAATCTTTTATTTTTCCCCTTGGAGAGGAAAAAAGGAAATAAAAATCCCAATCTTTAATCTCTCCTATTTTGATATTAGTATTTTATATGATGGTAGAAGAATAACATTTTGTTAAGAATTTTATGTGGGGAATCTTTTATTTTTCCCCTTGGAGAGTAAAAAATGAAATAAAAATCCCAATCTTTAATCTCTCCTATTTTGATATTAGTATTTTATATGATGGTATAATAATAAAATTTTGGTAAGAATACTTGATTATTTGAATTGTGTATGTATTTCATTTTAATTGACTTGATATTTTAATTTGAACCTATTTCATGAGCTCACTCTATCCTAAACACTTATTTGGATCTACTTAATTTCTAATTTTTTCTTTGATTCCTAAAATAATTATATACCTACTAAAGATACCCTAAATCATATGTATAGATAATCCTAGACCCAAAATTCACATGTATCCATTAAGGATAAAGGCATTTATAAGAGGACAATAGGGATAGACATTTTTCCCCCTATAGGATGTTTATGACCTTAGCCATTTTAATACTTTTTTTTCAATTCTTTACCCTTTGTTATAGTTTGGTCCTTATTATTAAGATAGCATGAGAATTTCCCAATTTTTATTGCTATAGAATAAAATGAAATTCACATATTCTCCCACTCGAAAATTTTAATACAGAGGAATTCTTAAAATACTATACACTGATCAAATCTTCTATTTTATTCCCAATTTTGATTCTAATCACTTGAAGAAGTCATTAGCCAAGTCCAAAGCTTAATTTATCTAATAGAAAGTAAAGAATTATCAAGTTTTCAAGACATCTCTAGATGCATCCATATAGTCAAGGAATAAAACATATAATTACTCAAATTTAGTAACTTAAATACTTAATTATTTCAATTTTGACCCTATTTTAATTAAATTAACTTGAGCATTTAATCTGGACCTATTTCATGACCTCACTCTATCTTAAACACCTATATGGATCTATTTATTTTATAAATTTATATTTTATGCCTATAAAAATGTTATAACTAATAAAAACACCCCAAATCATAGGCACATACTATCTTGTACCAAAAACTTACAAATCTCCCTTAAGGGGAAAGAAATATAGAATATGACAATAGTTGTAGATATTTTTTACCGTATGGTTTGTTTCAGTGCTTACCCATTTTGATAGTTAGTTTTCAAATAAGGACCCTCTCTTATATTTATTTTTATAAATTTTAGGATAGGTATCTTGATTATTTATCATTTTTTACTACTATAAAATCACATTCAAGTCAACTATTATAGCACTTGGCAATTTCAATACAAAGGAATCCTTACAATACTACACATTAAGAAAAGCTTCCCTTTTACTCCTAATTATGATTCCAAAAACTTTAATTAGACCTCATCCAAGCCCAATTCTTTTATTTAATCCAAATAAAATCATGGTAAACAATGTAATACATCTCTAAATGCATCCATATAGTCAAAGGAGCATAGTTTTACAAATTACTCTAAGTGGGTTTGAATTCCCTCTTTAGAATATTGGATATGTAGGTAATGTTCACCTATTATGGGGTTGACTAGGGTGATCTCATCCCATTACATTCCCCGTTTATTTTTATTCATGTTTTTAGTCGTATCAAAACCCAATTAGGGTTACAACCATGAAGAAGTTATTTTCAAGTCTTTTATACACATGTGAAGGTCAAATATCTAAAAATAAACCTAATTTAAGCTATGGAAAATGATTATTATAAGATTTATGCATTTTATATAAATTAAATTACCATCAAAATCGAGACTATAATGGTAGTATATCTTGTCCCATGTTGGGTAATTATGTCCTACTCAAGTTTCAATCATAGTTTTTGTGTACTTCTAAAGCTCATTGCTATTTGTCTATTTTAGGTGTCTATCAAGTTCACATGATAATATCTTAGATATAAAGAGATAATTTGGTCATTTATTTTATATTTATTCTTCTTAATTTCAATTTCACATTATTAAATTCAATACTCTGCTTCTATTGTGTTTGTCTCAAGTTGATTTATAAAATTCATTGATATTCTATGCAAGTTATTTGAATTAGTGTTAATTCACCTAATAATAAATTTTCAATAAAATACAAAGAAAAAATAATACTGTGGAGTGAATTTTGTTCGTGGTCTCTCTCGATGGTTTTTATAAATCAATTCTACCCCTCAATTTCTTTTGCATGACTCCATTATATGAATAAATGAGTGAGTCTAGGTTGGGTGATAAATAAAGCAGTGGTATTGCAAGAATACATTTTACCTTTTCATTACTCTATCTCAAGTTTCATTGATCCATTTGGATCTAGGGTTAATGGTATTTAGTTTTGGGGCTATTTAAAAAAAAAATAATTAAAAAATAAAATTGGATTAGGTAAAGTGATCTAGTTTTACTATCCCTATGAAGTGAAAGGAGGTTGTGAAATATTGAGATTTCATGTTTTTCCTTAAATAAGTAATCATTTTTTATTTATAAATATATTTGGTTCAACTCAAACAAGTGTGAATTTTGGATTTCTCTTTTCTAAGACTATTGGGGTTATTCAGTTTTTTAATTGAGAAATACTTTATTTTGTTTCCTTGAGTGGTAGAAAAGGGAAAAAATCCCAATATTTAATTTATCATATTTTTATATTAGTATTTTAGATAATGCAAAAGAGAAGAATCTTGGTAATAAATGCTTGATTATTTCAATTTTGTACCTGTTTCACTTTAATTGACTTGAGCATTTTATTTTGACCTACTTCACGACCTCATTCTATCCTAAACACCTATATGGATCCACTTATTTTCCAAATTTCTATCTATTGCCTATAAAATGTTATTAACTAGTAAAAGAACCACAAACCATATGTACAGAAAATCTTGGACACAAATGTCACACATCTCCCTAAAGGACAAAAACATATAGAAAAGGAAAATAGTGATAGATGGTTTTTTGTCCCATATTGTTTATATGTACTCACCCATTTTAACACTTAGTTTCAAATTATGACCCTCTTTTATAGTTTGGTTTTAATTTTTAGGATTGGTAGTGTGAGTATTTCCCATTTTTATAGCTATAAAATCACATTCAAGTTATCTTACCACTTGGAAATTTAAATACATAACAAATATTAAAGTATTTTAGATCAAGCAAAGCTTCACTTTTATTCTAAATTATGAGTCTATTAACTTGAATTAGTCCTCATCAAAGTTTGAGGTTTAATGTATCCAATCCAAAGGAAAGAATGATCAAGTATTCAAGAAAGATATATAATCAACCATATAATCAAGGAAACATCCATGTAGTTACTTGAATTTGGTAATGAATACTTGATTATTTCAAAATTTCCCCTATTTCATTTTAATTGACTTGAGTATTTAATCTAGATCTAATTCACGACAACACTCTATCCTAAACACCTATATAGATATACTTATTTTCTAAATTACAATTTGATGCATTAAAAATGTTATAATGACTAAAAAATCATAAATCATATCTACCAAAAAACTTGGACCTAAAAGTCACATATCCCCCTTAAGGGGAAAAACATCTAGAAGAGGGTAATATTGATAAACATTTTTTGTCCCTTATGGGATGTTTCTATCATTACCCATTTTAATAGTTAGTTTTAAAATATGGATCCTCTTTTATAGTTTGGTCCTTATTTTTAGGATAGGTAGCATGAGGATTTACAAATTTTATATTGCCTTAAAATCACACTCAAGTAAACTATTCTACCACTTGGAAATTTCAATACAGAGGAATTATTACAATCTTGCACATTGAGAAAAAAATCCCTTTTATTCCCAATTATTATTCTTATCACCTTAAGCATTCCTCATCCAAGCACAATTGAACAAATCTATTTAAGTGGGATAATTATGTGGGATCACATTATCTCTTCATACTATTGCATACATAGGAATGATTCAACATCATAGGGGTGACTAGGGTGAGCTCAACCCATTACATTCCAACTTTTTTTCTTTTCAAAATTTAAGTCATATTAAAACCATATTAGGGTTAAAACCCGAAAGATGTTATTTTCATGCCTTTCCTACACATATGAATGCCAAATCTCTGTTCATAAACCTAATTTAATCTATCATAAATGATTGAGACATAAGTTATTGGTTTTATACAAATGACATGATCAACCAATTACATTCTATAGTGGTTTTTGACCATGTCCCATGTTGAAGGATTATGTCATTCATAAGTTTTAGTCTTAGTTTCTATCCACTTGCAGGGTTGTTTCCTATTTCTATATTTTAGATATTAGGCTTAGGCATAAAAAAATTAGTTTTTCATTTCTTTTGTATTTAGTATTATTACTTTCAATTATACAAAATTGAATTCAATATTTTTCTTCTATAATGCTTGTCACAATTTGATTCAAAAAATTCTATGATATTCTTTTCAATTTATGTAAATTAGTGTTGATTCACCTAATAATTAAAATTTTGGTAAAACACAGAGAAAAAATAATAGTGTGGAATAGATTTGGTCACTCATCTCCCATGTTGGTTTTGGTAAGTCAATTATTCCCCTATGTTAACTTTTCATTATTCCATTCTATGAGGAAAAGAGTGTGTCCAAGTTGGGGAATAAAGTAGGTGGTCGTATTTTAATAACAAATTTTTCCTTTTGATTCCTTTATGTCAGTTTGCATTGATCCAATTGGATATTTGGGTAATGGGATCTAGTTTTTTGGGGTTTTTTAAAGGTTCATTAAAAAAATAAAATTAAACTAGGTAAGTTAACTAGTTTTACCTTTCCTATGAAATGTGAAGTGAAAAGAGGTAGTGAAAGGTTTAGATTGCATGTTTTTTTTCTTTTAAATATGAATCCATTTGTTCTTTATAAAGAGTCTTGGTTTGAATTAGATAAGTGTGCATTTTGGATTGTATTTTTCAAATAATATTGGTGTTATTCAAATTTTTAATGTGAGGAATCACTTAATTTTTCCCTTAAAGGGTTAAAAAGAAATAAATTCCTAATCTTTAATCTCTCCTATTTTGAGATAAGTGTTTTATAGGATGATAGAAGAGAATAATTACCCTTTAAATCTTCCCTCTTAAAGACATTCAAATGATATACAAATGAAAGAGGTTGGAGTGAAATATTTTTATTTTTGGATGGTCCCTAAAAAAATAGTGACTTGGGACCAAATGTAGACAACCTAAATGATAAATTCATAGCAACATTATATATAATTTTGCATAAACATGTAGTACATACATGGTTATTAAATTTTTCTAAAGTAGGTAGAGATATTAGAAAGGGTGTATACTTAGCAAAGGACCTCATCAAACCAATAATGAAATATCCTAGGAACACATATGACCATAATAACACATTGATTGTAATGAAAAATATGGTACTAGTACAATTGAAACTCTATTTGGCATGAAAAGGACCTCTTATCTCTTTAATAACAATAATTTTATGTCAAATGCTAACACTAAATTTCAATATAAAATGAGTCAAAATTGTACCATGAGATTCTCAAATGTATCAAATATCTCCACACATATTTTAAATAATTCAATACTACTAATTGTGTTTCATTTCCTCTTACCAATCCTAGATGGGATACACTCTAGATGGGAGGAATTTGGCCTTATAAAGGCCATATTTATTGAGTGATTTTATCAATTTAAAAAAAAATTATATGAATTAAGGATTCCATGGCTTTTCAAATTTGGCCCAAACCCCATAAGACACTTTTTTTTTAATGATATTTGCTATTAAATTTGTAAGGAAAGAAGGATTTGATTTCCACCACAACTCACAACAAAGACATTTATTATGGTTCAATATGGTCATCCTAATATTTTGATTTCTTATATTTATCTTAATTTATTTGGTGATTTATTTTTGTTTTTTATTAGAAGCAGTAGGAAAAGGGTCTTAGACCCAATACAAAGAAGCCCCCAGGGCTAAAACAAAAATCCAACCATAGGCCAGAGACACAACACTGACAATAGTCAAACAACAAAGCCAAAAAGGCTAAGTTTCACCCAAAATGAACACAGGGAAAGAGGGACCAGAGCCCAAAGCAAAGCAACCCTCAGATGTGCCAGAAACAACACTCAAAGTGCACAAGAACAGCCACTATCTTAGTAGAAATAGCACATAGACAACACCAAGCTAAATAATAATAGAACTTGACCTAGCAGGTCACACCTCCTTGGGCTAAGAAACATGCTTAGGAAGACCACGCTTCCTCATCTTAACAATAATCTAATACTCATTCAAGTTTCCATTCATAGAAAGAGGAGGAGAAAGAGGCGAAAACTTCCACAAATCCTTACAAGGGGATGGAGCCTAGGGAAATGCCATAACAACATCAGCACCTTCAACAGACTGAATACTAACAGTAGTGATCTTGGTCTCAGAAATAATATCAACAACAGTAACATCATCAACAATAGGGGAAAAAATGGAAGACCCTGTTATAGCTCCAATAATAGCAGCAAATGAGAATCTGATAGCATTCTCAGCATTTGTAGTAGTAGTAATAGTAGTGGGGGTCCCAACAACAGTCTCAGCCACCCTCATCACCTCCTTAGGAATAGCCCCACCAAGGAGCACAACCTCCTCAGTAGACACATCGTTATGAGATGAACCCTTAACCATCAAGTGTTTTAGAAGAACACCTTTCCACCAAGTTGTAGCCCCCTTATGGCACAGGAGAGGACAACCTAGAGGCCAAATGACTAGTAGAAAAACAACTTCTACATCTAAAAGGGATGCCCTCGTAATCTAATTATTATTTCCAGGGCCTATTCCCCAATAAAAAAACCACATCTCCATGAAGAGGTTTGGAGATGTCAATCTCTACCAAGATTTGGGATACCATGGAATGTCCCATAATAGAGGTCGTAGAATCCTCCTTAAGGAAGTGGTTGATGGCATTGTCGATGCCCTCAAAGCAAGATACCTCTCAACATGATAGAGGGAGGTTTGGGAGAAGAACCCAATAGGGTCTAATGTTAAGAGACTCAATGAGGGGATTAAAGGATAAAGTCTAGGGCTTGATGGAAAGGGAATGCTCACCCCACTTCCAAACCCTACCATCAAGCACTGAGTCTTTCTGCTTAGAAGAGTCAAAAGTCACAATAAAGAATCCTCTTGTGCAAAGAAATAATTCAATCTTACCATCAACAAATAGTTTTTAAGACTCCATGACCTAATTTTGAATATTGGGTAGGGAGGGCCATAACTCATTAAATTTGTAAATCACTCATCTTTCACGATAATAATCCTCATTATCTGAGACCTCTGAGCCATACACAACAAGATGAGAATATCAGGCATAGGGGATTGGTTTAGAGTCCCGTTGGAGTGAGTTGGACCGAGCACCACCAGTAACAACAACAACAACAACAAAAGATTTATAAGGGTCCCCAAGCAGCTAAAGCCCAACAATAGCATCAGTGCCAATCTCTGGTTTTTTTCCCATTGCATCAACAACGAAGTTCCTGCTGGCTACCCTTTTTTTATATATAATGTTTTGGTTTTCTTATATCAACCAAATTATGTGTGACCTCCTTAATTGATATATATTTTTGGTAGATGATTTGTGTGAATAGTGTATTTAATTTATTTTCATATTTTTGTCTTATGATATAAAAATGTCTTTTTCATTTGATTATAATTGTGAGCTTTAACTAGTAAATACTACATATTAACATTTTAATAAAATTAACTTTATAACGTGAAATATATATAATTAAAAAATAAATTGTTATTTAGTGATTTTATTTTGATACAATATATTGGATTTATTTTTATTATAATATTTTATTTTAAAATTTTATATTGTTTTACATTTATATATCTTTTTAATCTTTAATAAATTAAATTTTATGCTCTTATATTATAACTTCATTTATTCTCTATGTGCAAAAATATATATTTAAATAATTTTAATTTACATATTTAATTTCAACTTATGTTTATAAAAAAAGTCTAACTAAAATTAATTGATATGATGAAAAATTTAAAGATGATTCAACTTTTATAGAAAAAACTATTTAAAATTGAATAATAATTTTCTTATTACATTAAAAATTATACATAAAAAAATATATTTCAATTTTATATTTTAATTTCATATAAAAATTATAATATGATACAAAAACCCATTTAATTTATTTTAATATTAATATTATTTTATGTATTTTATTATTAAAAATCATTAAAATTAAAGTTCTAAATACATAATTAATATGTTGATAAAAAGTAAATAAGTTGGTAAAATATGTTGGCATTCCCACATTATATTCCTAACCCCATTCAAATTTAATTGTAGTCGTAATACCATATTTCCGAGGCCTCTTTTTGGTGATCAGCAAAATTATTTATTTTTATTAAAAACTCTAAAAGTTTTAAGAACCCATCTTACATGTAATTCTATTGTGATGCATTTATTATTTTTTAATTATTGGAACTTTTAAGAACTAAATTAATTAGAGAATTTTTTTTTTAAATTATAAGTTATATATTTTTTGGGAACCTATTTTAAACTAGTTATCTTGTAGTTAAATATTTATTATTTTTTAATCCAACAATTACACATACACACACATATACACACACACACATATATATACTCTTCAAAATAAAATTATATTATTTTGATGTAAATAAAATTATCACAACAATAAATATAATTCATTAATTATATAATGTAACAGGGTAATTACATAATAAAATTATTTTATTTTGAGGTAAATAAAATTACTATAATAATAAATATAATTCACTTACCATATATTTCATCATGATAAATATATAATAAACTTATTTTATTTTAAAATAAATAAAATTACCATAGTAATATTATAATTCACTCTTTATATTACAAAATAATTAAACCTAATTAAATAAATTAATTAAAAGTGAGTATAAATTTTTTAAATATAAAATAATTAAATATTAACACACTCATATCATTATACAAAATTAACACCTGGATGTCACAAAAAAACACATATCAATATAATTAGAAAAGAATATATATATGACATTATTTTCCCCTTACATTCATGACTATATATATAAAAGTTCCAATATAAGAAATACATGTGACCTTCCTTTATATACAGACAAAATGAAAGGCAGCAAACACTATGTTAATAGGTGATAGCAATAACAATATCAATGAAGAACAAAACATCCAAGGTTAATGAAGAGCAAAACATCCAGAGTATGTTTTTATATACAGATTTAAAATGAAAGACAACAAACACATTGTTAATAAGTGATAGCGATGACAATGTTAATGAAGATGGAAACATCCAGGGGATGCTAGATTATTGAAATGATCTTATAAAATTAAAAAAATGAGAAATGAGACTTCCTCAATTCAATATTCCGTTCGGCTGAAGATGTGATGGAGGATTCTATATTCCACTTTTAATTAAAAATTTCAAATTATGAAACAACCTGACTCAATAAACTGTATATAAAGATGGGAGTGTAACATTTAAGAGATATCAATGTTCCAATGTCATCATATGATGGTGAGTAAATAAATGAAAGATTTTAATAACGTTCACGAGATTAAAGATTTTATAGGATTGAGAGCTGCATTAAATCATCACTTCTTGATACAAACACTTCTTTACAGAATTTCTAATCTCTTTTAAATGTTAACTTTTTTACTATAAATAGAATAGGGAAGCCATTTTTTTTCACGATGAGGAGGCATGCCAGTTTTTTTTTAATTTATAAAATCTCTTTTCAATCACCTGAGATCTAGCCAGTACAGTGCATGTATAGATTGGTTTCTTATAATTCACGTCAATCATTCTTGTATTGAAACATTGAAATTTCAATCTTATACTTTTTCAAAGGATTTCTCCACCAACCATGAAATGCAGATCCTAGTAATCTGCACGAATAAATTGTATATGAAAATATTTTAATTTTTTTTAAAGCATTTTGTACATTAAAAGATGTCACCAATAATAGAATAAAATTGCAGCCCATATTATAAAGTTTTGAATACATATGCAAGTGATTAAATGATATTTTTACGAAAACTGTGTAAAATTTAATTGACATTTTTGGTGATTCGATTAAAAATTCTGCCCACAAGTTTAAATATAACTATTTAAACACATTATAGATTGTGAATGACTTAAATCTTTAAAATTTCCAACTCTTTATAAAGGAAAATTCAAATATCAACACATAAGAATACCTTAATAAATTGTCTGTTACTAAGAAAGACAAAAACAAAATAGGAAAAAAAGAACGTGCATCTCGATGATATATTGACAATATTCAATTTGCATTTGGAAAAAGAAGGTCAAGTAGATCTCATTAACATTTAAGAAAACAAAAATCAAACCAAAAAAATCCTCAGATATTGTCCTAAACATTCTAATGCAGAATATATCATACTATAATAAAGTATAGAACGAGATAGCTATCATTATTTATTTCGTGCCAGTCTAAGATAATCCCTAAGAGATCTAGGCTGATCTGGTATCTTCCTAATCTTCCAAGCAGGAGGGTACTTCACCTTGCTTATTCCTGCATTTCCTGTCAGAGTAGAATTGATTGGAATATCTTCTGCTGCTGCTTGAGTTATCTCCATCACTTCTGCATTTTATCATTTAATATGTATATGAGCATTAAGGCAAAAGATCAAAGAAAATAAATAGTTTGGAATGAGCTATATAATACACATACATACCGGTCTTGGGTTTCTTAGAAGACCAATGCTTTCTGATGCGAGTCATGATTGAAGAAGGCCAACGAAACTCCAGAGTAAATAGAGAGAGTTAAGTTATGCAGTGCAATATATCAGACTATTGGCGACGGCATGCTAAAAAGAGGATCGATGCTTCTATATTTATAGCCAACAAGCTTAGAACCCTAATTCAACCGGCTAGGGTTTTGAAACCACCTACTCCATCAATCACAATTAATAATACCTCTAGATTTGGTGGATTTCAATGGGAAATGAGTTGATTGAGGTGCAGGGAGAGGACTCTATAACCTCTGCACCTTAAATTCAGGGGCACACATATTTATGGAGGTGTTTTATTGGTATATCATTATTTAGTATATGATTCTGTCACATCAATTTTTTCATTTAGCGTGATGAATTAGAGGGAAAAGTAAAATTTGGATTTCTTTAATAAAAAAGTAGTTGGTATTAAAATATTTGAATAAGGTTTCAATAACATTACATTTTATGTCACATTGTAATTAATTATGAAAAACAGTTAATGAAAAAAATTATATAATTATTAATATTTTTAAGAAAAGGAAATCAAAGTCACATGTTTTTGAAGTGTATATTTATAAAATCCATTCTCCTACCTTTTAATATTTATACATATTCACATAATTTAAGTGAAATTATAATGTTAACAGTTATTATTATCATTTACAATAGAGAATGTAAATGTTTGAAAGCATTGCGTCAAATAAATTAAATAAAACCCTCTTATAAATTTGTACAACAAATATATAATACATCAAATTGTTGTATATATATACTAATATTAAATCATATATGTTAACATTAAATAAGATAACATTTAATTCTTATAATAAGGAAATCAAAGAACAAATGATTTGTCCATTTCACACTTTAATATTTACTAGTAATGGAACAAATGATGCCCAATAATGGAACAAATAATAGAAATAATCATCTCTATTTTATTTGCTAATACACACTTAAAAATTGGCCCTAATGTTAATTGATGTTTATTTATCACACTTCTTTATGCATTTATAAATTATTCTTAAGTGGATAATGTGGGTTTCTTCTTGACTTTCAATTTCATAAATTTGAGACACTTTTCATTCCTATCTTATCCTTACATTCATAATTTATTCGTAAGTGGATAATTGATACAGAGCATCATAAGGTGATATGAGATGTTAGTATGCTTAAGAGTTTCATATGATCATTTTTGGTTTTGTATGGGTGTTAGAGGTCTTATAAGGATCTTTAGGTTGTGTTAGAGTCTTTAGAATGTGTGTTTGAAATCATTTAGAGTTTTCCCACCAAAAACTAAAATTTGAAAAATTGAATTTTAATTAGGCTTTGTGAGGTGCTTTTGGATCTTGTGAGGAATCTAATGTTGGTGAATGTTTATAATAGGTCCGAATAGGTCCTAGGAGAGTTTGTAAGGTGTTTTCAATGTAATGTTGGTGAATGTTTGTGATTGGTCCAAATAATGTAAAGCAAGAAAACCAATTGTCACTATGACCCACATTGAGTTGGCAAGAAAAGCGAGTTCCCATTGCATGTTTGGTTTGTTAAGAAGAGATACATGGATGTAATAAGTTGGTGTGTGTGTGGGAGAGTATACATTTGATGAAATAGAGGTGGAGAGCTATGAGAAGGAAAAGAAAGAATCAAAATTTCAAAAGAACTTTGTCTACCTTAAAAATTATGTAAATGATTGGGTATGTGCATGAGATCAATGAATAAAAGTAAACTTTAAAGAGTACTTATGACTTCCCAAGTGTTTCCTGGTATGTCATCAGTCATTTATAGTTGTTATTATTGGAATGGATTAGTGTCTTGTGTTGATTTACAAGTTTAAGGTTATCATTACATAAGTGTGAGAACTCTGTTAGCTACAGTCAAGAAGAAAAGAGAGTTAAGTTATCTTTTAAGTTTGTTTCAAGTGGTTTGAGATGTTGGGGGTTTATAATTAACATTGGTGATCCTTTGAATACTAGCATGGACTCAAATTTCAAATCATAAATTCTAATCTTCATATCAATTGACACAATCAAGAAAAGAGTCCTCAAAATTATGTAAATGCACATGTAGGAGGATGATATTAATTTCTCAAAGCTTGAGAACCACTGGATAGATTTTAATAAGGTATCACAAACCCTAATTCATCATTATTTCACTTATAAAATTAAGTTTCATCTCAAAACCTTAAATTTCACTAATGTAGTCCTATTTCTACACTCAAAATTCTATAATAGTGCTTGTTGGGAACTTATTGTGATCTATCTTGAGAAAATAGATTTTGGAGAGGTTGAAAAAAGTTGGGTTAGACCTACTATAGGTCTTGGAAATGTTTGAAAATGTATAGAACTCATTTAAATCCTTTTTATT
This sequence comes from Torreya grandis, assembly GCA_037957365.1. NCBI lineage: Eukaryota > Viridiplantae > Streptophyta > Pinopsida > Cupressales > Taxaceae > Torreya > Torreya grandis. The sequence continues at coordinate 260,427 of JARHVA010006469.1, read as the reverse complement.
TGCTCACAATGTAGACACCAAAAATATAGACACCTACGATTCTGAATGTCAAAGTAGCCCTCGAAGTACCCTTAGACCCTCTTAGGACCAACCTACACCGATCAGGCCTAAACCAACCAATCTTTACTCAGTTACACCTAACTAAGTAACCCTAACCTTCAAGACCCTATCTTTGGGGACCCTAACCATCAACAATTAGGGAGACCATTGACGGTCAGCCTTGGCAACCCCTGACCATCGACAGTCAAGATCCACATTTTTACCAAGAGCATGTAAGCTATACCAACCTTTTTCTAAATATAACTTGTATAATTTATGTTGTGAGCCTTTGCATGTATGAATTATATTTAGATGACCCTATTACCTTCACTTCCACTTCTTGCTTATGCCTATAAGAAAGAGAGGCTAAGGAGGTCAAATTCATCTACAATAATTATTAGGAGGTTAGGCATTCAAGATTTTTCTTTTATAGGTCAACCAGGTCAATTGGCATCATCAACATTATCAAGCATTATCAGCCATCTTATTGAGATCCAACTTATCATCATCTCTCAACCAAGATTTTAGGTACCATTACTCTATTGGAGTCAACCTAAATTCCACCAATAGGCTAACTACATCAACCACCCACCCAACTAACTTCTGGTAAAACAAGTACTTGTTTGTCAATATTCATGTACTTTTCTTCCATTTCATAATCAACCTAGCCCTTGCCTAACTCTCATAATTCATCTATGAAAATACCATCATCTTCTATTGATCAAACCCAAAATTCCACAATCAACAACCAATGGTTGAACCCAAACCATCGACGGTCAAACTAACCACCGGCGATCACTTCAACTGCCGATGGTCACCTATGGTAGAAAAACTAGCAAGCTGATTTGACCCACCCACACCCAACCAAATCTGCTTTTATATGTTTTTGACCACTCACAAGCCCCTTTCTAATATTTTAAAGCATATCTTGACCTATTAGCACTAATATTAATTAGTTTATCACTGATTCGGTAATTTCTATTCTACTTTTCTAGCAAGCTTTATTGTATTCAATTTCAGTACCTTTTGATTATTGATGCAAGTACATTATTTCTAGTTTATCAACTTGATTGTTCAAAATGTCTAGATTGATAGCCCTAAAGAAGCTCTCACTTCTGGGATCTAGCTATTGCTAGGCAATCCACCCAACTATCTGTCTAAAAATAAGTTTTATTTAGTGATTTCTTATCTATAGGTCTTCCTCCCAAACCAAAGAGGAACTCTTCACAGTCTTCTAATTCAATACATGCACAAATAAATAGTTTTTTCAATCATACCTATATTGAGAGTTTTTTCTCTCTTTCTTTAGAACTTGAGAAAAAATTTAAATGAAACATTCCAACATGCTCGGTGGGACCTAGAGTCTTTACTCGTGTTTTCTTTACATTTGCATTCTCTCCTCTCTATATGTGCTCATAATTGAAACTAAAATTTATTTTTGGGATTAAAATCAACTACATCCATTGCTTTCTTTTTACATCAATTAAATTTGAATTAAAGAACATTAATCATATTGTAGCATCACCTTTGTTGCACACACTAGCGAAACCACTTTCATCAATCAAACATCAAAACAATTTGAGACAAGGCCCAATGGGTATTTCATCACCTAACAATCAACTTACCCATTCTTAGAAATCCTACTTGGAGGCCATTACCAAGAGGAGAACTAACTTAGCTCTTTGGTTGAGTATAAACTCTGGACATCAATATATATTAGTAGCTAAGAACCTAACACCCTTATCACTATAGGACTATGAAGTGAGGGTGTAGGCCCCAATACCAAACCACATATTGATTCCAACACAAATTTTTTTTAGTACCTAAACAACCAAAAACTAAACATAGGTTGCTTCTATAGTGCCTAATCTACAAGCCAACTTCTATCATACATTCTCATAAACTAAGGCATAATCCAAAAGTGAGATTAAAACTAACCTCTAGGCTTAAATGTACTTCATAGTGTGTCTTGTTTTCCTTGATCATTTTCTTGTCTTCTTCTTATTTGAGAAATAAGAATGTGCTTGTTTTATCTCCCCTTTTTCTTTTATGGTTCTCACTCATCAATAGTGAAGAGACCTGGAAGAAGAAAACCCACCACTTAAATCAACCTCTTTTACCTCCTTATCTATGGAGTATGTCTCTAAGGTATAAGATTCACCTCATCCATTGGGAAGCCCTACTTTCCCTCAAGTATTTCCCCAAGGAGACATGGATTTTACCACTTTTCTAAAAAATAATCTAGTTTCCCTTCAGCATTATCTTAACACCTCTCCTCACCATATCACAGTTTCAACCCCACCTCAAGATCCTCCTTATGGCATGCCATCCCACCTTATGGAGGGTATCCCTATTTCCATGGTCACCACCCAACCTTTGACCACATAGGAATCTTTGTCTACTAACCCCTTTGATTCTATGGCTGAGGACCAACCTATCCAACCAATTATTACCATTACACCTTCCACCCCTACTAATAACTCCGTTATCTTGGGGAAAACCCAACCATTGACCCATCATGTCCCACTTATAGATGAAGCACCCACTACCAGAATTACCAATCTCCCCTCTATCAAACCTAACCCATTGGTTAATACACCTTTACCAAGCTTATGGATCCTATCCCTTCTACCTCACCACCCCTTAGCACAAAGGTCACTACCTCTCCTCTTGTCCCCAGCCCAATTACCACCCATGCCCAATCTATAGGAAATTCTCATCATTTACCCATTGCACCCAATCTATGATACATACCTAACCCACAAGGGTATGTACCCACTACCCAACCACCATCATCCACCTGCCCTACCTAACCACTAGCATCCACATTCCAACATGTGGTAGCATCTCAACTACTAAATAATTACCAATATGTTGCCCAACCTCAACCACAATACCAGCCTCATAATCCTTTTGGTGCACCACCTCAAACCAACCTAATGAAAATGCTCATGGACAAGATGACCAAGCTTGAGTCATCCATTTTAGGAGCTCATAACATCCTATCCTATGATGAAATTTGTAACGAACCTATTCACCCTTTTGACCCCATCATACGTTACCCTCGTCAATGAAAGCTTCCAAAATTTGCCAAATTTCAAAGCAAGGAGGACCCCCAAAAACACCTTAGGGATTTTAGGCATGCATGTTACATGATTGCTTATGATGATGCCCTTCTCCATCAAACCTTACCCATGTCTTTATTTATCCTAGCACTCAACTAGTATAGTGCCCTCACCAAGAATTCCATCTTCTCTTTCACCCAACTAGAAAAAATCTTATTGGATCACTTTTCCATTAACATTTCCAAGAAGGTCTCTATCAAAGGCCTCTACTCTATCAGGCAATTTGATAATTAATCCATTTCCAATTTTTTTGCTCATTGTAAATACTTGATTAATCAACTTTTACTTTCCTTGCCTTAACTTGAACTTATAGAACTTTTCACTTGAGCTTGTGCCAAACATATATCTTCTACACTATATGTCCAAATCTTTAGATCCTTTTTTGAGGCTTTTACCATGGCACATGATCTAGAAAACAAGGACATAGATGAGGGTAAATTAAAGTTATGAAACTATAACTCTACCTTAAGAGAAATGAAACCTCTTCCTCCAAACCTAGCAACCACGCCAATACCAAAACCAATACAAGGGGAACCACAAATGTCATCATCCTTAAAACCACCCCTCTACCTAATTTCAATCAAAAAAATTATCCCATTACCTCCAATCAAAATGTAAGGAACCAAAACTGAGGCAACCAAAAATAATTCATCCCACTTGGAGAATATTACACCTCAGTTCTAGAGAAGCTGCTAAAAGCTAACCTTATACAACTTCTACCTATCAAAACTCCCTGGCAATTTGATTCTTCTAATCGAACACCTACTTGGTACAATGAGAATGACCTATGTGCTTTTCATTAGATAATTGGATACGATGTCAGCTGATGTAATACTTTCAAAAATATTGTTTAGAGTCTTATCGACAAAGGGCAACTTGTGTTGAATAATCCCAATGCCCCTCAAAATCAAGCTCTTGAAATCTTCAAGAAACCTTTTCCCAACCATGCCCCTATCAAATATAAGGACACACAGGCCATGTGTTTTCATAATGCCCACACAGTCAACATGGTTCATGGATATACCTACCCATGAGGATGATTTCAGCCAATCTACCCATTCCTCCCTCGCTTCTCTTATTGAGATCATGAAGTCACCTTACCCTCCTTTAGATAGCCAAACCAAATAAGTTAATTTCTCCCTAACCACCCTCATACAAGTTTTGGAATCATCACATACTACATTAACTAGCACATCTGGGCAAGTCAACATTCCTGATTCGTCACCTCCACCAACTACCAAACAAACTACTACTCCTATGGATATTGTCCTTGCAGGAGGAGCATTTTTACCCACATATCCCATGGATGAGCCATTTATCTCAACCTTGCTTCCCTCACCTCAAGAGATCAACCAACCTATAAAGCATCCTCCCTAGCTGACAAGTCTATCTATTGCATCCACTACCCACATATCAGGACTAGTACACAAACCTTTTTCCAAATTAGTAAAAAAATTGGAATTCACCTTAAAACTAGACATGGATCAAACCACTTTTTGGAAATAGTTAGGGCTTCCCTCCATCAACAAACCTAAACCTTATAACATGCCTCTAACCAACCAATCCGTCATCTCTCCACCACCTCTTAAGCCAATCTAAACCTCTAACAACCCCTCAACTTCTTAGTTAACCAAAACAACCACCACCTTACCAACCAAACCTTTCAGAACTCTTGGTGCCTTTGCTACTTAGATTTTGGTTCACCCATCCTTGAAAGTAGAATTAACTTCACCTAAGCCTATACCCAAGTCTTGACCCACACCAACCAAGAAGACAAAAACATTAAAAGTACAAATGACTAAGCCTCTACCTCCCTTTACCTTTCCCTCTATCTTAGGGATTCACCCTTCTAATTTGATTAAAAATTAAACCCCTTTCAACATATGTCCCCCACTACTATTGGTTACACTAGCACATTTATTAGCCAACATGCTGGTCCTTCCCAGATCACAATTAGTCGGACCATCAAAATCAGCCACCCCAACTACCAACATACCTAGACCAAAACCATCAACTATAAACATCACCTTACCCAAACCATCTCTCACCAAACCTATTGCCACCAACACACCCATCTTACCAACCCAAACCATGATCCCTAAACCTTTATTACCTCTAACAGAATCCTATATGACCATTCTTCAAATATTAGTACAGACCTCCTACCTCACATTACCTCCCATAAGACCTTTCAATCCTCTTGGTTTGAAGACAATATGGTACAATGACTAACAAATTTGCTCCTATTATAGGACACCTAGGCATGACACAAAGAATTGTAAAGCTCTCCAGGCCATTATCCACCAACTTTATGATGAGGATGATGTTTTGGTAGATGACCTTCCACCCATTCCTCCACCATTAAAATGATCAGCTAGCCACCAACACATTCCTAACCCCCCACTCTCACCTCAGAGTGATGGAGAATCTACCCAACCCCCCACCACACCTACCTCCTCTATCCATACCATTAAAGTGGTCACATGATCACAACAAAAGAATAAAGGGAAGGCCAAAGCATCCATTACATGGACATACCCACCAAATCACTATATATCAAACTAGATCCAAAGCTCCATGTATGTAGCTAAGCCCAAAGTCACCATCTTAGGCACTTCAGAGGCTAACCCCTCTGAATACATTAGGAGGGTCATCTTTATGAAACTACACCAAATTGTTTCTAAAATGAGCCTCTATAAGCTCATTTCCACCTCACCATCATCAGGACATGATTGAGGTTATGCAAGCCATTGAAGTCATACTGAGGCATTCATAACCTATAAACGATTTCATTGGTGCTCTCTAACTCTCCACCCTTGTTACCTTCAAAGACTCAAAGATACATTTTATCCACCTTGAGGACCCAAATCCCCCTCTTTTTATTACAACCCACATCAACCAGACCCACATCAAATGGGTTATGATCAATCAGGGAACCAGTATCAACATCACCTCTTCTCATGCATATGAGCAACTCAACCTACTAGATAATGGCATATCTAAAACTTCAACCATTCTTAGATCTTTTAATGACAGTATGACCACTACCCTAGGAACCATCATCCTTCATATTTGGCTAGAACCTTGGATGTTCTCTAAAATTTTCTATGTAGCTAAAGGTGAATTCTAGTACAATGTTTTGCTAGGGAGACCTTAGATCTGGGTCATAGGATGTGTACCTTCTACCCTCCATAATTGTGTCAATTTTAAACATGAAGGTCAATTTGTTACCATACAAGCTGACCCTATCCCTTTTACAGCATGAAATATGACATACCGACCTAATGATGTTCTTCTACCTCCATCCAAAGCACTACAAACAGCCACCATCAAGCCCTCACCCATATAAGCCAAAGCCATTACTTCCTCCTCTTCCACTAAGGCATCCACCAGCTCATCTATCCTCATGGACCAGATACCCATCATTGATACTTTGGAACCTAGATTCCAATGCCTTACCCTTAGATAATACCATCTCTTCACCCTTGATTCCCTCTTCACTCCTCAAAAATATGGGAAACTCAACCACCAACCAGGTTATGACCCCAACATTAGAGCCATTGCCCCCTTAGCTCCTTTAAGCTATCAAAACCACCTTATCTATGGGGTAATTGACAACACACTTAGCACTACCATCACTCCCTCTCCACCTCAACCATTCAACTCTACCTTCTCTTATTTGGACAACCTAGATTTCACCAAACTATACCTTCACAGATGTGCTTATAAAGGATTTGGTTTGTGATGATATGAGCATGGTCCACACATGTTGACCTTGATTGAGACCCAAAATCCTCATAAGAAGCATGGACTTGGATTCATTCTACCCAATAACAATAAATCCAAACAAACTTCCCCTACCATTGTTGAAAAAGAAACCCCTTCCTCACCAACACCCCCTCCACCTATGGGTGAGGATGAGGAAATCATCCCACCTAACTTTTTTTTCCATCAACATGATTACCCTCAGCCCCTTGATTTATCAAAAGGAAGGGGCATCCATATCCATCCTTTTGACCCATCCTGAACTCATGGGAGAAGACTCTCATACCATTAACAATATTTAATGTCAAGATGATGATGTTATTCTCATTGACCTTGGTGCACTAGATTCATCCACCCACACATATTTACCTCTAGAAATCTCAACCATGTTGAATTAATCTATGATGGACATTGACATAGGCACTCTAGACAACCCCCATATCATAAAACTTGGCTAAACTCTCACCTCTAAGGAACTACAAAACTTCTCTATCTTCCTCCAAGACTAAAATATTACATTTACCTAGTCATATGCTAATATGCTTAGTATTGACCCAACCATTGCCACCCACAACATTGTAACCAATCATGACACCAAACCTGTCAAATAGAAACTTCACTAAATTCACCCTTGCATATCCCTCCTTATCAAAGAAGAGCTTCAATTCCTCCTTTTTGTCAACTTTATCCAACCCATTGATTGTCCCTAATGGGTTTCAATCATTGTACCTATCACTAAAGCCACAGGGAGACTATGTATCTATGTACACTTTCGTGACCTCAACCTCACCCACCCAAAGGATGACATTCCTCTACCTAGAATTGACCAACTTATTAATCTTACAGTAGGCCAAGAGATGTATATCATAGATAGATTCTCATGTTATAATTAGATTTTGATTGCCCCTAAAGATCAGCACAAAACTACCTTTATCACCCCATAGGGGACTTTCTATTATAGATTCATGCCCTTCGGTCTTAAGAATGCTGGTGCAACTTACTAATGTGCCATGACCTATATTTTTCATGACCTTATCCATATAATAATCTAATAATATGTGGATGATTCATTTCCATCAAATTGTGCACCCTAGGATACTCTATGAGGCTCTTACAATTTGATGCAACATGGAATCATCTCTCAAGTTTTGGTTGAACTTGTATAAGAGATTAATATCTAAATTATAAGGGCTAGCTCCCTATATTCATCTGTAATTGATTATGGGAAAAGGGTTAGGATATTTCATGAAAAGTAAACTACACTAAATAGGTGATACACCAAGACATATCCCACATACTATCACACTCCTATTAAGCAACAATGTTTTCTAGGACCAATTATAGGCATTGAAGGATCCTAACATAGTGTTTCAATGTGAAGGTAGGCATACAAAGGATAATCAATAAGATAACTGATCTAGGAGTATATTTCACACCATAGAGACAATTTCATACTTGAAGAGGATCTGAGTACATTCATACATTTCACATGACCTGTTAAAATCAAAACTCTTGCTTAAACATGAATGATAAAGAGGAGTAAGGATGACACTGTCACTTATTTCTACTATAAATCACTCACACACTTAGATAAAATGTACTTAACTCAGAATCAGACTTGTATTCAATGTTGAAATAAAAAATTCAATGTCATAGCATCAAGGCCTCACCATACTAGTTGTGGTCTCCTTTACAATAGCCAATATGGCTCACATTTATAGAATTTGGAAGAAGAGAGAGAGAAGAGAAGTTGAAGAGGTACAAGGACAAGTTTTCAAAGGTGAAAATCAGTTATAGTCATGTGAATGAGGTGTATGAAGAGTCGTGAAACTTATTTTCACATCATTCTATGCCAAATTGTCCTCTTCTCCAAGTGTGGCATAACAATCTTCTCAATCATTCTCTCTTGTGAAACTACCTTCATGATGGGCTTTCAAGAGCACTTGAAAGTAGGTTAGGGACAAGTGTTACATGTAAATAAGGTGGAATAGAGATCAAGTAACCTATTTTTACATATGTCCATCCCAAATTGAGCACCTTCCTCACATGTGGCATTGAAACTCTTCACAAGCATCTTTAAGTCTTGAAACTCCTTCTTGAGAAGTGGCAAAAGGCAAGAGTTTGATTATGATATATCTTGGATAGTTAAATTTACATCCCAAGTAAACTTTTAAACCATCTTGAATAATCCCAAATAGTTAAATTACTTGCAATCATCAATTCCCCTTTTAGGTGTCATAAGGCCTCTTTGTTTCACTAGGCCCAATTTGGATAAAATAGCTAAAATTTGGATTTAGCTCAAGTTATGAAATATTTATTCATGGAAGGCATATTTTCATCATATTGGACTAAAAAAAATCCATCTATAACCATCAAACTCTCTTCAAGTCCCCATTTTGTTCAGAGAGCCTTCATTAGGCCTTGTCTTCTTGTAGCCCTATTTTTACACAAGTCTCCTTGTGTAAGAGAATGTACAAACTTTGAATAATAAGTGAGATAATTTTTGATTAACTTTTTTCTTCATTATGGTTTGTGCCAATTTTCATGGTTCAATACTGAACGCAAGTGTGTGTTTTAATCCATCAATCCTCCCAATTAGGCCTCTTTAGCTTAGAAGATTAAAAATGCCTATTTTGTGATCCCACAATTTTTAACTATAAAATTAACCTATGATTCACATTTTCCATCTCCTCAGCATCCCTCATGTTGAATTTGAGCTCCTGATCATCTGTACAGACCCTTATTCTAGCATTAAATGCTCATTTTTGGCCTATTTCATACAACCCTGTACTTGTAGGTATGTACCAGTGGCAGGAGATGAATCTCAAGAGATTTTTAAAGGTAATAATAATTATTCTAAAGCTTGAAACATCCATTTGAGTGTTTTTTTGGCCTTTCTCTCTCATCGGGTTCAAATTAGGCTTCTTTGAGGGTTTGGAGTGCATTTTCCCTTAAGGGATTGTTCATAAAGGATGCACATTGGAGATTCTTAAAAATGACACTAAGGGATTATTAATGACATTCTCTAACACCTCCAATCATCTCCAAGACCCATGCATAATCTCATGGAAGATATGAGCATTCCAACCTAACATCTAGAGTCAATTTATGCATTCTGTGAGGGTTTGAGAGCTTCCAAGCCAATAAATGGATTTATAATGGATTTTATTGAAAAAAAATGGTTCAAAAACCTCTTAATATGTCCCATGAACATGCCTCAATCATTTTAATATATCCTCAATAGCTAGGAATTAAATTTACCCCTTATTTGGCATTAGGCTTGTGCCTTGCCAATGAGTTTGCCTGCACTTTGGAGCCAAAAGACCATTTTTTGCACTTACCATTCATAATAATATCTTAAACACATCATTTTAAACCTCATTATGGTGATTTAAGACACTTATATTCTTTTTTAAAGATAAAACTTGAAATGACCCATTATTTGCAATCATGCCTATTGCGTTCCTTACTCTAGTGACTGTAAACCTCCTTGTGTGGAGCATCTTGCTTACCATTAGACCTTATATAAAGGTTTTTTTTTTTTTTTTTTTAAAGGTTTTATTCAACTTAAAAAACCATCATTTGAGCTTACTTGACCTTTTGGTCACCAATTTCATCATTTTCCTCAAAGTTGTCATCTCCATGCATAGGAAAGTTGCCCCTGCTATGAGATAGAATAGATAAGTTTTTCCCTTTTTGAATTGGAAATTTTTTCATTTTATAATATTAATTAGTTATTTATGTTATTCTATTCAAATTTTGGCACCTAACTCCTCCATTTAGACTTCCATCCAACACCATTTCCAAGGTAGACTTTGACAAGGCCGCTTGATGAAGGTGAGCAAGGTAAGACTTGTGATTGGATGGTTTAGGGATTGAATTGAGATTTATTAGGACATTTATTTATCCTATATTCCTATAATTATTTATCCCAACCATCCTCTATTCTGTTTGACCCTCAAAACACCTCCCATGCATTTTGGAAACCCAAATCAGGTCTTTGACTGCTTATTAAGGACCACTATTTAGGATACTTGTTGTAGGTGATTTTGAGTTTTTTTAAAGATTTATGGACATAATAAAAAATTAATTTAGTGTTTCCAAACTCATATATATGTTCCTTCATCAATTTTCTTAGGCTCAAGTCTAATTCTTTGTTCCAATGCACCTCTTGTTCTCAAGATTAGGTCACTGCTCATAAGGACTGAGACAGGCCCATACCCCTATATATAGGTGAAAACTAAGCCTTAATTTAATTTTTTGGGCCTCCCTTTATGTTTATTATTCCACAGTATTCTTCCCATCCCTTTTAATCCATTTGTAAACCTCAAGCCAACATCAATTCCCTGCTTGAGTCTTCAGCTAGGATACAATGTTAATTGTGGCAGTCATGTTCTACCCCTAACTATAGGTGGTTTTGTACCTTTTCACCCTTTTTAAATTTTTATTTAGGTTTTATATGATTTTATATAGGTCATTTCCACCTATATAATCCAAACCCTATCAATATAGTCTCATTTGAGGTAAAAGAGATTTTACTTCTCACTCACTGCCCACATACTCTTCATGACTATGGATGATCCTTTCCAGACCTATTATAGGTTTATTTGGATTGGTTTATATATTTTTTAATTATGATATAACTTCCCTTTAATTCCTTTGAATTACAAAACATCCCCTTCTCCTTGGAGACTCAAAATGAGATATAAACCTTCACCTCCAACTTCACTGCTTGCACTCAACAGCAAATAACACCTCTCAGGCCTATGTACCGATAGGGGGGTTAGTTTATGGGATAAAAACATGAAACTAGACCATGTAATTCATGACTCACATCTCTATAAAACTTCTTGAACTCCTGTAGAAGGTAGCTGTGAGCACATTTTGCAAATAAGGCAATAAATAAGGGAATTAGGTAATTTGGCTTGAAGGAGTTAATTGATCTCTCATAATGGAATTGAATTAAAAACATTGAAAATAGGATAAAATCATGTTTATCATCCCATATAACCATCTTATACATTTCAAAACTCAAGTTACAATCCCATGAATGCAAACTTTGAGAAACAAGCACAATAAGGAAATCCCTTTCAAGGGCATTAAGAGAGGAAGTGTTGGATGGTGAGAAAACCATGAAGGGGGCATAATCTGACCTAAAAAATCTCCATCAGAATCACATAGTTCCATAGATTCTTTAAAACAAGAAACAAATACACAACTATACCCCTCTTGAATGCATTTTCATAAAAGGTTAACTAGAGTCAAACTAATTGTTCATAAAGGAGGAGGAACCAAATTTTAACTTATTGCTATGAAATTGAAGTGAAATTAGATTAATATCTACCCCTAGAAGCAGTCTTTCCAATTCCACCTGTACGGCCCATGCCAAGTGATTAAATCTAGCCTTTCTTTGCTTGCCAAGTGAAAATGGAGGAAAACAAGTTTTAGATGAAATTTATTGCATTATCCTTGAAATAAAAATATATAAATGACTTTTTTGGAGGTGAAGAGTCACTCTACCATGTTTTCAATTGATGGTGGACTGGATAAGTTCGTACAAGTGCCCAAAAACTCCTATTTTTGAGAAAAAACTACCATTTCTTGATCATAATAGACTTCTAATTGTCACCTAACTGATTCTAACATGATTTGACCTTTATGTAACAATGTATAATTTTTCTTTAATATTATTGATGATGGATCAAGTGGGTGAATCAAAGTGAATCTCAAAAGTAGATTGTATGATAATGTTACCTAGTGAATAAATAGATATAGATGAAGAAAGGTATGATAACACATCAAATCAAAGGTCAATAAATAATCCTAAGTGTATTAGCTCATAATGATAGGTGATAAATTAGTACAAATCAATCTTAAAATTAAATGTTCACATATGTGTGATCGACTGGTAGCTCAACACATTCAAAGTGAATGGAGGATAATAGGTGCACCAAAACTCTTAAATAGATGAGCATAATATATGAATCAATAATATAACTTCAGGTGAGCTTGAGAAATATTCCAAAGACCTATAGTCTTGTGTAATCTAGTATTTTTGAGCTTCACATTTACACATAGTATGCAAACACCAACAATGGTTGTAATTTATGGAATTAAGGGACTCATGGTAGCTCAAAAAAAAGATATAGGCATCAACACTAATTTTCATCAAACTAAGTTTACAGACCCCAAAGCCTAAAAATTCATTGAAAAAGTAGACAAATGCTTATTTGCATAGTAAGGATTGTAACGTGCATGACCCTAACAATATCAATTATGCAATATGGATGTTGATACGTTAATCCACCTACCTACATTTGGTGATTTCAATGAAATCGTGGAGTTATTAATTGGAAAGTACAATGAAGGAAAGATCTATCTTACCCCTAACATCACCATTTATTTAAATGAAGTTGCAATGGCTAGAATGATAGGAATGGTAGTATAGGGGAAGCTATTCGGGATATACAATGTGAAGATCCCACCCATTCTACTTGAAATTAGAATGACATATAGCAAAGGCACACACGAGGTTCTTTTGGAAGACATTGAGGATATACTTGTTTGTATTCTTGTAGAATGCATAAAAAAATGGTTTTTGTAAACTAACACAACTATAAAGGAATCCACAAAAGGTGTAATAAATATTATGACATGCATTATTCACAAGTTCAAAGACTTAGCTCAAATTCCATGTATCTGAATTGGCCATGAACATTAAGAAAGTGCATACCTCTACAAAACACCTATTTTAATACCAAAGTTTGGTCTTCTTCTTGGGTTTTTCATAATTTAAATTTTCCTAAGTTATTATGCATTTGGATGTAGACCACTAGCCCAACATCACATTCCATAATCTCATATGGAAAAGGGTAGAGAGTAGATACTTTGCACATCAACAAAAATTTAGTTCTTAGGTGGGACAAGCTAGGTGAATTGGTGACTTCTAACACTTGCATCTCATTGGAGGTGATGAAATACTAGGGCAAAAATGTTGTCATTATAAATCTACCACACAAAACCACCATGTGTATCCATGAACTACTGAAAGTACCCAAGGCACCTCACCTTTCTTATTTGACATGTAAATTGCATAGCGAGAGATCATCCATCAAAAGGTACTAGCTACCCATAGAGAAAGACCATCAAAAATAAATTGGAAATATGATATTGTTGTCACTTTATCCACTATAAAACCCAAAATAATTATTGTAGTCCAATTGGATAAGGGAAAGTGTAAGGTTTCAAAAGGAAACATGCCTCTTTTGCCTGCAAGATGCTAACCTTTATTTGAGCGCTTCTTTGTATTTTTTCATAAACCACTAACATAACTAGATTTAAGCCTAATTATTTATCAAAATGGCATCATTATACCTCAATTTCAAACCTCCATATATTATATTATCAATTTATTTTGATGTTTCTCTACCTTTAATCTCTCAAATGTTTTAGATATCATTTCACCTTCCACTTTTAATAGCAATACAAATTTAAAAACATTTAAAGTTAAAACGTATCTTAAAATTAAGTGGAAGGTACTTATTAACCATTTATTAAAGTATAAATTTAGGAGATATTAAAAGGGATGAGATTAGGATCGTTCCCCAAGTAAATTTGGTAGAATAGATAACCCTCAATACTTGGTACTACATCAAAGAATAATTTTGTGCATCTAATCCGTGCAAAAATAGGCTTTCAATAAATAAATAAAAACCTTAGAGGAGCAAGATTTTTTGTTAATATTTTGGTGCTAAGTTCCAAGTTTGTATCACTACCTTTGACTCTCAAATAAAAAATCATATCAATCATATGTTACCAAAAATAATCATGGATCCATTTTATTTTTTATTAGAACTTATCAATATATTTATTATTCATATCAAAATAATATTATAAAGATGTTACAATAAAAAGGCAACCAATTTGTAGTGAGAGTTCCTTATTTGTGTCACCACTAAATATGAATAATTATAATTAAACAAAAATATTAGATAAACATGTCCATAAAAATGATTGATCAAATTAACATAGCAAAAAGGAAGTGAGAATATCAAACATGTTGGTTCATGGACCAGCTAGGACTCGAACTTAGGACCTTCCATACGCTATTGGAGTGCTCTACCACTGAGCTACTGGTCCCTCTTGGACCAGTCCATCTTTGGTCCAAGTGTGGCTTAACACCAACACCCCCCCTTAAGCCACACCTCTTATGTGCTTGGGGCTCCTAGCCTGAACCTGGCTCTGATACCATGTTGGTTCATGGACCAGCTAGGACTCGAACCTAGGACCTTCCATATGCTGTTGGAGTACTCTACCACTAAGCTACTGGTCCCTCTTGGACCAATCCATCTTTGGTCCAAGTGTGGCTTAACACCAACAAAACATATGGAGCAACACCCAAAGATGATAGAGACAAATCATCCTTAAGATGCTAAATATTCCAAGAAGAAGGCTTTCTTGAGGGAGGATATTTGGCCCCCCACCCATCCTATGTGATTTCACAAGGACTAAATGAAACACTAAATCCTTAATTAAGAGGTGGAGGCACATTGAACCTCACTATGCCACCACTCTGCTTAGAGGAGGTCTACCAAGATGGGTCAATAGAAGATTTTCCAATTTATTCTTTATGTACATAAATAAATATTTAAATAATTTTATGTACATATTTAATTTCAAACTATATTTATAAAAAATGTATAACTAAAATTAATTGATATGATCTACAATTTAAAGATAAATAAACTTTTATTAAAAAAAGCTATTTAAAATTGAAAAATAATTTTATTATTACATTAATAATTATACATAGAAAATATATTTCAATTTTATTTTTTAATTATATATGACCATTATAATTTTCAAAAAAAAATCCAAATAATTTATTTTTAATTTTGATATTATTTTGTATATTTTATTATTAAAAATCATTAAATTTAAAATTCTAAATACATAATTAATATTATAGTTAATTTGTTGATAATAAATAAATAGGTTAGTAAAATATGTTAACATTCTTATATTATATTCCCAAACCTATTCAAATTTAATTCTAGTCGTAGACCGGCAACACTGGCTAGACATGCCTAATACCGATACCACGGGGCAGGGGGAGACTAGAACATGAGACCAACAGAGCCGCAACGGAAATACTTAGCCAACCCGGCTAGGGCCCCCACCCTTTTTCAAACTCCTTTTTTATAATCAACAAAATTATTTATTTTTATTGTATATTATACAAGTTTTAAAAACCCATCTTACATATAATTTTATTGTCATTAAACATATATTATTTTTTAATTGTTTAAATTTTAAAAACTAAATTAATTAGAAAAATCAATTTTTATTTTAATATTATAAATTATATAATTTTTAGGAACGTATTTTAAATTAATTATCTTACAATTAAATATATATTATTTTTTAATCTATCAATTTTAATTATATAGTATGTATATCTATATACATATACATACTAACACTAAATTTCAATATAAAATGAATCAAAATTATACCAAATACTTCAAATATCTTCTCACCTATTTTGAATACTTAAATACTACTAATTATATTCCATTCCTCACCAATCCTAATGAGCTACGCTCTAAATAGGAGGAATGTGGCACTGTAAAGGCCATAATTATTGAGTCAATTTGGAAATTTGTATATGAATTGAGGATTGTATGGCTTTTCAAATTTGGCCTAAACCCTATAAAATAGATAAAAATATATTTTCGAATGATTTTTCTTATTAAATTTATTTAAAAAAAAAAAAAATTATTTCAACCACAGCATACAACAAAAATATTTGTTATGTTTTCTTTTATTTTTTTAACGAGTTGAAGGGTTGTAAAGTATTTTCAATAATTTGGTCTTAATATTTTGATGGGATTTTAAATTAAAAATTGGGATTCAATATGGCCATCTTAAGATTTTGTTTTTTTCTATTTATCTTAATTTATTTAGTGATTTGTTGTTTTGTCTTTATGTTTTTTGGTTCTTAAATATTTTAGTTTTTTATATCAACCAAGTTTTGTGTGACCTTTTTAATTGATAAACACTTTTAGATTAGCTAAATGATTTTTGTGAATAATATATTTAAGTTATTTTTTTTTTTTAATAATATAAAAATATTTTTTTCATTTAATTATAAATTAATAAATACTACACATTAAGTTTTTAGATAAATTTAACAAATATAATTATAGTTTTTATAAAATTAATTTTAGAACATGAAATATATATAATTTAAAAAATGAATTGATGTTTAGTAGTTTTATTTTATATATTATATTGACTTATTTTTATTATAACATTTTATTTTAAAATTTTATATTTTTTAACATTTATATGTCTTATTAATTTTTAATGAACTAAATTTTATGTTCCCACATTATAATTTCATTTATTTTTTACGTATATAAATATATATTTAAATAATTTTGTGTAGATATTTAATTTCAAATTATATTTATAAAAAAAGTTCTAATTAATTAATATAATCTAAAATTTAAATATAAATTAAATGCTAAATCAAAAAAGTTATTTTAAAATTGAATAATAATTTCCTAATTATATTAAAAATTATACAAAGAAAATATATTTTAGTTTTATTTTTTTATTTTTTATGAATATTATAGTATAATTTAAAAAATTATTTAATTTATTTTTAATTTTGATATTATTTTGTGTATTTTATTATAAAAAATAATTAAAATTAAAGTTTTAAATGTATAATTAATATTATAGTTAATTCATTGATAAGAAGTAAATAGGTTGGTAAAATATGTTAGCATTCATGTATTGTATTCCCAATCTCATTCGTGTGATCAACAAAATTATTTATATTTATTTTATACTCTACAATTTTTAAGAATCCATGTTACATGTAATTATATTGTGATTAAATATATATTATTTTTTAATTGTTGAAACTATATGAATTGAATTAACTAGAAAAAATAAATATATTTTTTAAATTATATAATTTTTGAAAACCCATTTTAAACTAATTATCTTGTGATTAAATATATTATTTTTTAATATAATAATTTTAATTATATATATATATATATTAGAAGTTGTACTTTAAAATTCTCAAATTTATCAATTATCACCACACCTATTTTAAATAGTTCAATACTATTAAGTATGTCTCATTCCCCGTTACCAATCTAGATGGGAGGAATTTGGTCTTATAAAGGCCATAGTTATTAAGTGATTTTAGCAATTTAGAAAATTTGTATATGAATTAAGGATTCCATGTCTTTTTAAATTTGGACTAAACTTTATAAAATATTTTTTTTCAAATGATTTTTTTTGCTTAAAATAAAAAAAAAATTGATTTCCACTACAACATACTAACAAATATAGTCATTTTAAAATTTTGATTTCTTTTATTTATTTTAATTTATTTCATTATTTATTTTTGTATTTTTATGATGTTTTGATTTTCTTATATCAACTAAGTTATGTGTGACCTTTTTAATTGATAAACATTTTTGGATTAACTAAATAATTTGTGTGAATAATGTATTTAAGTTATTTTTATATTATAAAAATATCTTTTTCATTTAATTATAATTTTAAACTTTAGCTAGTAAATATTACACATTAACTTTTGAAATAAATTTAATAAATAAAATTATAGTATTTATAAAATTAGCTTTAAACATAAAATATATATAATTAAAAAAAAAAATTATTATTTAGTAATTATATTTTGATACAATATATTAACTTTATTTTTATTATAATATTTTATTTTAAAATTATTATTTTTTACATTTATATATTTTATTAATTTTTAATGAATTTTATGTTCCTACATTATAACTTCATGTATTCTCTATGTACATAAATATATATTTAAATATTTGTGCACATATTTAATCTCAAACTATATTTATAAAAGAAGGTCTAGCTAAAATTAATTGATATCATCTAAAATTTAAAGATAAATCATTTTTTTTATTAAAAATACTATTTAAAATTGAATAATAATTTTCTTATTACATTAGAAATTATACATTGAAATATATATAATTAGAAAAAAAGTAAATTGTTATTTAATTGTTTTATTTCGATGCAATATATTAACTTTATTTTTATTACAATATTAATTTTTAAAAAATTAAATTTTTTTTACATTTATATGTATTCTCAATCTTTAATAAATTAAATTTTATGTTTTTATATTATAACTTCATTTACTCTTTATGTACATAAATAAATATTTAAATAATTTTTTATACATATTTAATTTCAAACTATATTTATAAAAAATGTCTAACTAAAATTAATTGATATGATCTAAAATTTAAAGATAAATCAACTTATATAAAAAAACTATTTAAAATTGAAAAGTAATTTTATTATTACATTAAAAATTTTACATAAAATATATTTCAATTTTATTTTTTAATTATATATGAATATTATAATTGAAAAATCCATTTAATTTATTTTTAATTTTGATATTATTTTGTATATTTTATTATTAAAAACAATTAAAATTAAATTTCTAAATATATAATTGATATTATAGTTAATTTGTTGATAAGAAGTAAATAGGTTGGTAAAATATATTTGCATTCTTATATTATATTCCCAAACATATTAAAATTTAATTTTAGTTAGACCATATTTCTAGAATCTCCTTTTTTAATGATTGACAAAATTATTTATTTTTATTATATATTATATAAGTTTTTAAAACCCATTTTACATGTAGTTTTATTATAATTACGCAAATATTATTTTTTTAATTGTTAGAATTTTAAAAACTAAATTAATTAAAGAAGACAATTTATATTTTACTATTATAAATTATATAATATTTAGAAGCTTATTTTGAATTAATTATCTTACGATTAAATATATATTATTTTTTAATCTATCAATTTTAATTAGAAAAAGACAAATATATATATTCAAATACCAACACTAAATTTCAATATAAAATGAGTCCAAATTGTACCACGAGATTCTCAAATACATCAACTATCTTCTCACCTAATTTTTTTACTTAAATACTACTAATTATGTTCCATCCCTTTATTTGCTATGTTTCCTTTGTTTCTTTAACGAGTTGAAGGGTTGTAAAGTATTTTCAATATTTTGGTTTTAATATTTTGATTTTAATATTTTGATGGGATTTTAAATTAAAAGTTGGGATTTAATATGGCCATCTTAAAATTTTGATTTCCTCTGTTTATCTTAGTTTATTTAGTAATTTGTTGTTTTGTCTTGACTTTTTTTTGGCTTTGATACTTTAGTTTTTTATATCAACCAAGTTCTATGTGACTTTTTTAAATGATAAACATTTTTGGATTAGTTAAATGATTTGTGTGAATAATATATTTAAGTTATTTTTATTTTTTTTATAATATAAAATTGTCTTTTTCATTTAATTATAATTATAAGTTTTAGTGTGTGTATATATATGTGTGTGTGTGTGTGTGTGATGGCGGAGAGCAGCGAAATGGATGTTGCAGGCTCGGGCGAGGGTTTGGGTGAAGGAAGCCAAGAGTGCAAGGATGAGGCCAAGGGGAAGGAGGCCTTTTATACTAGCGAATGTCTCAGATTTAACAGAGCAAACGGCTGCCTCCCAAGAAGACAGGATCGGCCGGTACTGGTAATTTCTCCAGCGGATGTGAAAGAAGATGTAGAATATTTATCGGCTCATACTCTGATATGCAAGTTTTTGGGCATTAGGATTCCCATGACGGCTTTAGAAGCCTGGATTCGTCGTACTTGGCAAGTTGAAGGGGATTTAGATATTATGCTGCCTGGCAATAGTTATTTTTTGGTTAACTTCTCCTCTGTATCTGATAGGAATCAAATTTTTGAAGGACCATACTTCTATGATCAGATCGGCTTATTTCTCAAACCCTACCATGCAGGCTTCAATTCTGCGAAGGATTTGCCAGCCCATGTGCCTATTTGGGTGTGTCTCCCGAGACTTTCATTGGAATTTTGGAGTGAAGTTATATTGCGCCAAATAGCTTCTATGCTGGGAACACCTACGGTGATAGCACATCAAACTCTGGACAAAATTTTTATCACTTATGCCCGTATATGTGTTGAAATGGATTTAAATAACCCACTCCCAGATTCTTTGGAAATTTGTCTGGGTGCCTCTTCATGGATCCAACAAATTGATTATGAGTCGATCCCTTTCCACTATCAAAATTACCATGTTTATGGGCATCTTCACCGCCAATGCCCTCATGCGGCCAGGAGTAAGGGGATGGATGCCAATGGAGGCAAAGGATCAGACCAATCGATACCTATGTAGAACACAAGTGGCCAGCCTGGCAGCGCATCAAAAGAGAAAGCTCCATCAAATGTTGTTAGTACACTATGGGCCCACCCAGTTTAAACAACATAGATAAAGATGGATTCACCCAAATCCATCGATAGACAAAGGGACGGGGACAAAAGTGCATGAATCCAGACCGAGTTATAGAGCAGAATTTTAATCGTTTCAAAATTTTAGATAATATGACCATTGTAGATGGTATTCCACAAGAAGAAATAGGAGGACCTTCAGCAGGTGAAGAGAAGTGCGTTCTCCTCAATGAGTCCACAGATATGGACACCCAATCGAACTGGTAGGATGCCCCCTCCATCGAAGAGGGGACCCTCATAGTTCACCCAGCTCAGCAAGACAAGGATGCTAGTTGGGTAGATCTGGTAAAAGACACAGAGGCCTTCAAGAAGGAGAAAGGATCTTCTTCATCATTGGGCTTAATGCAAAGACCTTTCAAAAAAGCTTCCTTCACCAATCCATCCAGAGTGGGTCGCAAGAAGGATCATGACAAAATCAAACTCACAGGAGATCTATTGGTAAAGTTGGGGGTGGTTAAGACCCTGGATGAACACTTCGCCCACTCTACCCAATGATTGTGCTATCTTGGAATGTGAGGGGCTGCATAGTTCCCCCAGACAAAAAGCTATGCGAAAGCTAGTAGCTGATCACTCCCCTGATATCCTCTCTATCCAGGAAACAAAGCTCTTGGTTGATGCTATGGAGAGTTGTATGTCCAAATTTTGGGTCTTTGGGCAATGTCAGAGTGTGGGTGCTATTGGAAGCACTGGAGGTATAGCAATCTGCTGGGAGCCGAGAAAGATCACACCTCTCCATTGGCTGGCTGGTCCCTTGGCACTTTCCATGGTTGTGTCCTCTCTTGATTCAGGAGAAAGGATATTGGTCACCATGGTTTATGCACCCATGGACATCTCTGGGCAGCAAAAGCTATGGGCACACCTTTGGTATGTAAGAACCTATTATCCCTACCTTCCCTAGATA
Organism: Torreya grandis; assembly: GCA_037957365.1. Taxonomy (NCBI): domain Eukaryota; kingdom Viridiplantae; phylum Streptophyta; class Pinopsida; order Cupressales; family Taxaceae; genus Torreya; species Torreya grandis. The sequence continues at coordinate 238,185 of JARHVA010006469.1, read as the reverse complement.
ATGGGTGGAGACTATAACGTTGTCCTCAACCTAGAATAAAAAATGGGTGGAGTGGCATGCTTAAATCTTACGTTTGAGCTTCTTAGACATAATGTGGACCTATTGTACCTATCGGATGTCAAACCCCTGAATGGAACTTTACCTGGAATAACAAAATATTAGTAAGGCAACCATCTCTAAATGTTTAGATAGATTTTTTGTCTCGAGTTATTGGCTGTCTAGTGTAATCTCCCTTTCTTTTGAAATTTTGGATTGGAATGGGTCCGAGCATTGGCCCATTAAACTCTCCACTAGTCTAATTGTTGGGCCAAAGAAACCATCCTTTAAGTTTCAGATAATGTGGTTTTGGGATGCTTCTCTTCATGGCTTGATGACCCAGTGGTGGAGGCAGGGAAGGCCGGATTATGGAACGGCTATGTTCTCCTTTGCCAAGAAGCTTCAGTATGTGAAGCGAAAGTTGCAGGACTAAAACAGGAGCAGCTTTGGCAATATTTATTTCATGAAGAAAAGAGCCCAAGATCAGCTGGACAATGTCACTAGGTAGATTCGTGACTCAAGTTTGTCAGAAGATCTTCAAAGGGCAGAATTACTTGCATTGAATGAGCTGGCAGAATGGGAACTTAGAGAAGAAATATTTTGGAAATAGAAGGCCCAGATTGACTGGCTCCAGGAAAGTGACAAGAACACAGCCTTCTTCCACAAGTCGGTACAGGCACGGTGCAACAGGAATTATATTTCCTCCCTTATCAGCTTTGAAGGAAATTGCTTAACGACCTCCCAGGCCATGTCAGAGGAAGCTGTTCATTTTTATTATAATCTGTTAACAGGTAATCCACTTCCAGCTGAAAGGGAGGTTAACACTGTCTTGTCCTACATTCCTACTATAGTAACACCAAAAATGAATGAGGCACTCGTAAGGCCAATTGCCAAGGAGGAAGTGGAGGAAGTGGTTTTTAGTATACGCAAAGGCAAAGCGCCTAGGCCGAATGGCTTTCCAGCCAAATTTTACCAAGAATTTTGGGATATTCTCAGTCAGGATCTTTTGGATGTGGTGCAAGAATCTTACTTCAGCAAAGAAATGCTCAGGGCGCTTAATGCCACCTTTCTTGTTTTGATCCCGAAGAAAGAACAGGCAAATCATTTTGACCACTTCAGGCCTATTGCCCTATGTAATATGGTGTATAAAATAATCACAAAACTTGTTAGGATTGTGGAGCTAAAAGCTTCACTGATGCAAACAAGAGAGGAGGTTGCTGAAGGTTGCTGAGTTGCAGAGAAGTTGGGGTCGGTCTGATCAGCCGACGTCGGCAGGATACCAAAGGGAAGCAACCGACGTCGGTCATATATCGGCCGACGTCGATCACCTCCAGGCAGACAGGGACCGACGTCGGTCACCTGTGTGGTTCGACTGCGAGCTATTTACGGGCAGTTAGCTAACGAACCAAGTGTTTGCATGAAGAGATCTAATTTTAGACTGAGAGCTGCGGATCTAATTATTGTAATTAGATGTCTAATTATTGTTTGGATGAGATCTATATAATAGACTCATGGTTGTATTGGAAAAGGTGTGCTAGGGAGTAAGAGAGCATAATTATAAGCTCCTTCTGTGTGTGAGGTAGAGCAATGGTGCGTTCCTCCTAGTGCCTCAGTACCAGGTGTGTTGGTGCTAGATTGGAGAGCCAGCTGGGTTCTTCAGGAGTGTAGGATCTTGGTCACAGTTGCATGGCCTATATAGGAGATCTACATGGTAAGTAAGATCGTTGATCTGCAGGTGTATGTGTATGCAAGGTCGAGGTTCACAGGTGAGCAGAACCGTTGTTTGATTTGCAGGTGTGCAAGGTCATACAGACAGCAACACAACAGGGAGCAGTATCAGGCAGGATCTACTTGGAGTACAGGTGTGTACTCGGATAGAGCAAGAGGAAGGCAAGGGAGTTCCTTCCATAAGTATGGTCTATTGAATTGCAGGTTGTTGCAGATTCATGGGAGATCTACTTGAAGTACCTTGAGTACTTGTGGAGCACGTGGAGTGCTTGTGGAGTGCGTGGAGCACTTGTGGTGTGCGTGGAGCACGAGAGGTGAACACCAACTCTGTATTTGAGTTGGGTGTTGGGACCTGTGAGAGGGAGAGCTTTGGGGAGAAGAACTACTGTTCATTTGAGGTGTGGGAAACCTCTGTAAGGTGGTGGAGAAGAAGTGGCATCTTCTTTATTGTATTCTTTTCTGTATAAAGTGTTAATACAAGTTGTGTATTGTCTCTCATATGCTGTGTTATTCTGAATTCTAGTTACTTGGTGAATCTGGTTATTTTCCGCATATTATAGTTGTTTGAAGTTTGGTAATCAATTGTATGTTTCCGGTTTCGCATCCTGACAAGTGGGATCAGAGCATGTTTGTTGTTCTAGATTCCTGACAAGTGGTATCAGAGCTAAGGTTGCAGGAAGCAGGTTGTGTTTTGGTTACAGGGCACTCTCAGGGGTTTCTGATTGAGTGGGAGTAGAGCAACGGCAGATCAAAGTAAGCTAAGAATGGAGGAGTTGAAAAGCACAGATGGTTACTCACGGTCCGATGGAAAGAAAGAGCAGGTAAAAGAACATTGCTGGTTGGTAACAGATCAGCATGAAGAAACTGAAGATACAGATGTAGCAGGGGTTGTTGCACAGGATGTGTTTGCAGGTTTCTTGGATAAAGTTGAATCTTGGATAAAAGATTCGGTTGCCTCTTTCCATGCAGCCCCAGGTAGAGGAGCTGGTAAGCCTTGCCAAAGAATTGGCAAAGGGGAAGTGAAGCTGAAATTGCAGGCGGCCAACACACAGGTGTTGATGAAGGTCATGCAGGTCCCAGGTTTGAAGATTTGGCTAATTTCTTCAGAAAGATTGGGTGATGAGAGATGCACAAGAACTCTCACAGCGGTAGCACTTGAATCAGCTGGTGGTAAGAAAATAGGTATTCTTTATCTACTTGTTTATATTACTGATTCTTCTTCTGTTGCAAAGACGTGGCTTCATAGGCTTGGTCACATGAGCAGGAAGGAGATGCATGTTCTTAAGTGGAAGACAGATATATTTGATAGGCTTAAGAACTGGAAAGCCTTGGTGTTCTTGGAGGAGATGGCGGACAGAGTTCAGTGGATGAGGCTGGATACATCTGAGCAGAGCAGTTTGGACATGGATTTTGATTCAAAGAAGCTCGCGGGTAAAAAGTCATCACTCACAGGCGAACACAGGTACCGGCGTCGGTCAGGAGGAACCGGCGTCGAACAGACAGGTGCCGATGTCGGTCATGTGCAGACCGAAGCCGGCAGTGTCGGGCAGGGTAAGACCGGCGTCGGTCATGGGACCGACGTCGGCAGTATGTAAGACCGATGTCGGTCAGGAGGACCGACATCGGCAGCAGGGACACCAGCGCTGGCAGGTTGGTAGTCAGGTACAGACACATGAGAACCGACGTCGGTCGGATGCAGACTGTGGAATGACCGAGGTCGGTCACTGTAATGAATTTTGGGTGGACAGCAAGCTGTCAAGGAGTCTCAAACACCCATATGGAGGACTGAAGGCGTAAGTAGGCCCTCAAATTCGTGTTCCTCTTCTTCATACTTGTTGCTGATTATAAAGCAAGAAGGATCCAGGAAACAGGTGTGAGCTTGGTAGGGATATGATGCAGAACCAGACGGGTGTCTTGGTAGGTTTGCCAGCTGGATGAAAGCACAGAGACGAATGGATTCCTTAGTAGAAGAATAGAGAGAACGGATACGTGAGACGGAAGACCAGGCATATGGTCTTGAGGAGCTGCAGGACAGTGGTACCAGGTTTTGACAGGTGGAGGACGAAGCATGGCTTCAGTCGATGTCAGGGTAACTACTGTGGTTTGACTTACCAGGAGGATGATGGTCATGACATCATTCTGTTACTGTATGTGGACGGTATGTTTTGCTATAGCAGGTTTGTACATACAGGGTTTTGCTGAGCTAAGGGTAAGATTAGTTCAGTGGCATGTCATGAGGAGTTTGGAGCAGCGGAATTCTTTGACATGGGAGGCATGGAGATCACAGGTTGATTTTGTCTCGAGTGGGAGCTGATGTGAATCAGGTGTTGGCGAGGTTCGGGATGCAGAACCAGAGCACACTAAGGGCTGGACAGGTACAGTGTCCGAAATCACATGAGGTCTGGTATAGACCTGAGTATTCCCATGCAGTGGGAGCTGTCAGAGTTAGGAGCCAATTCGGGGAAGTGGGTTCTCAGGTTTTCTGAGAGGGACCGGCAGCAGGTGTTGCTATGCAGGGTCAGGACTTCACTACAGGTGTTGTAGGTTCGGATGTGGCAGGTACTCAGATGACAGGAGGTACATCACAGGTTGTGTGGTGGGTTGTCTTCAGGTTGGAGCTTGAAGAGGGATACAAACCAGGAAACAGATTAGACAGAGTACAGGTACAGGTACAGTGCAGCTGTTTATCTCCAAGTGGGAGATTGTTAGGATTGTGGAGCTAAAAGCTTCACTGATGCAAACAGGAGAGGAGGTTGCTGAAGATTGCTAGTTGCAGAAGTTGGGGTCGGTCTGATCAGCCGACGTCGGCAGGATAGCAAAGGGAAGCAACCGACGTCGGTCATATATCGGCTGACGTCGGTCACCTCCAGGCAGACAGGGACCGACGTCGGTCGCCTGTGTGGTTCGACTGCGAGCTATTTACGGGCAGTTAGCTAACGAACCAAGTGTTTGCATGAAGAGATCTAATTTTAGACTGAGAGCTGCGGATCTAATTATTGTAATTAGATGTCTAATTATTGTTTGGATGAGATCTATATAATAGACTCATGGTTGTATTGGAAAAGGTGTGCTAGGGAGTAAGAGAGCATAATTATAAGCTCCTTCTGTGTGTGAGGTAGAGCAATGGTGCGTTCCTCCTAGTGCCTCAGTACCAGGTGTGTTGGTGCTGGATTGGAGAGCCAGCTGGGTTCTTCAGGAGTGTAGGATCTTGGTCACAGTTGCATGGCCTATATAGGATATCTACATGGTAAGTAAGATCGTTGATCTGCAGGTGTATGTGTATGCAAGGTCGAGGTTCACAGGTGAGCAGAACCGTTGTTTGATTTGCAGGTGTGCAAGGTCATACAGACAGCAACACAACAGGGAGCAGTATCAGGCAGGATCTACTTGGAGTACAGGTGTGTACTCGGATAGAGCAAGAGGAAGGCAAGGGAGTTCCTTCCATAAGTATGGTCTGTTGAATTGCAGGTTGTTGCAGATTCATGGGAGATCTACTTGAAGTACCTTGAGTACTTGTGGAGCACGTGGAGTGCTTGTGGAGTGCGTGGAGCACTGTGGTGTGCGTGGAGCACGGGAGGTGAACACCAACTCTGTATTTGAGTTGGGTGTTGGGACCTGTGAGAGGGAGAGCTTTGGGGAGAAGAAGTACTGTTCACTTGAGGTGTGGGAAACCTCTGTAAGGTGGTGGAGAAGAAGTGGCATCTTCTTTATTGTATTCTTTTCTGTATAAAGTGTTAATACAAGTTGTGTATTGTCTCTCATATGCTGTGTTATTCTGAATTCTAGTTACTTGGTGAATCTGGTTATTTTCTGCATATTATAGTTGTTTGAAGTTTGGTAATCAATTGTATGTTTCCGGTTTCGCATCCTGACAAGTGGGATCAGAGCATGTTTGTTGTTCTAGATTCCTGACAAAACTTTTGGCAAAAAGGCTCAAATTATGGCTCCCCAAGATCATCTCAGAGGAGTAGGGGGGCTTTGTTACTGGGAAACAAATTTTGGATGGGGTTGTGATTGCCTCTGAAGCAATCCACTCCATGAGCTTGTCCTAGGAGCATGCTATGTTTATAAAGCTTGACTTGGCTAAGGCTTATGACAGAGCTGATTGGAATTTATTGGAAAAAATCCTTCTGGCATTTGGATTTAATCAGGAGTGGGTGTGTTGGGTTCTTAGTTGTGTTACCACACCGTCCTACTCTGTCCTTATCAATGGAGAACCCAATAGGATTTTTGGCGCATCTAGGGGTCTTCGTCAGGGAGATCCGCTCTCTCCATACTTGTTTATCATCTTGGCTGAAGGGCTTGGTCGTCTCATCAAGTTCCAGGCTTCCAAGAATGTGATTCATGGTTGGCGGTGGGGGGAGGACCTTGCCAATTTGACCCACCTCTAATTTGTGGATGACTTTATTTTAGCAAGAAGAGCTAGGATTAGAGAAGCGTAGGGCTTTTGAAGTACCTTGGACACGTATTTAGCTATGTCTGGCCAGGCAATCAATGAGCACAAATCCTCTATTTTCTTTTTCAATATGTTGGAACCTATCAAAAGGAGGATTGCAACTACCCTGAGATTATAGATACAAGCTCTCCCGGTGATTTATTTGGGAATTCCCATTGTTGTTGGTAGACAGCCCAGGCTTTTTTGGCAAAATATACTTGACAAATTAAGGTAGAGAATAAACCACTAGACCCACCGATGGCTCTCCACTGTTGGGAGGGTGACTTTGCTGCAATCCGTGATCCAAGCCTTGCCTATATACCGTTGTATGGTCCAAGCAGCCCCAATGTATTTTCTTAAAGAATATGATGCTCTTTCTAGGTAGTTTCTTTGGAGCGGCAATTTACAAAACTCCAGATGGAGTCTGGTCAATTGGAATACGGTATGCAGGCCTAAGAGGGAAGGTGGCCTTGGCTTGAGAACGGTTATCCTATCTAGTCAAGCTCTCCCTGCCAAGCTCTATTGGCATTGGTGCTCTAACCAATCCCACCTGTGGTCTCGTATTATGTCAGGCAAGTATTTTCTAGGGATTGCTCCTTATGATATTCCCAGGCTTCCTATTGAGGGAAGAGGGTCTATGGTATGGAATACCCTCAAGCTTGGAGCTCATCTAGTGTAGCGGAGCCTTTTTTGGATCTGTAAGAGTGGTACGGAGATGCTCTTTTGGGAAGACTCCTGGGATGGGGCTCCTCCCCTTCTATCCTCTCACCCTCATCTGCAGGGCCTTTGTAATTCTTTTCAAGCTGCTGGCTGGGACACAGTGCAACATTACAAAGAAGATTTCTATCTTGGAGAGACTAAGGTGTATCGATGGAAGAATCCTTTCGTCTAGCCGCCAGGTGGGACTGAGGAGAACCGGCTAGAATTATCACAGACTATCGCTACTAGAAGATGTAGCCTCCTGCAAGGGAGAGATGTTTTGCCATGGGGAGGCGACTCTACTGGGTAGTATTCAGTATCCTCTGGCTACCTGGGGCTGACCAAGCAATGGTTCAGAGAAAATGAGTTCTTATGGGCGAAGAAAATTTGGAACAGTATATCTTGGCCGAAATGTAATTTTTTTCTATGGGTGCTCACTTATAACCGTTGTTTGACATGGGATAATCTCTGCAGAAGAGGATTCCAAGGCCCATCTATGTGTTTGTTATGTTGCAGAAGTGAAGAGTCTGGATCTCATCTTTTCTTTCAATGTCCCTTTGCTAGAAGGATATGGCACCTTTGGTGGGAAGCGTGGGGACTCCCCTACTGGCACATTCTCTCTCTGGTTGAATTCTAGGAACACCTGGGAAGCTCTCCTACCAAGACATCTATTCTCCATGTAGTGTGGGCAATCGGCCCCTCCTTCATCCTCTGGAACCTGTGGCTGGAATGGAATAGGAGAATATTTCAAAATAAATTTTTGGATTGCAGAGCTTTGTGGCTGAAAATCCTCACAGCATTCCAAGAAACTGTCCTGGTCAAAAATGATAGTACTGATGTTTTAACCACTGCTGAGGCATTGATTATGGCACACCTTTCACCTGTTTTGCCCCCTGCATCTACCTTCACCCCTTTCACGCGGCCCATGAAGTCGACCAGACAGTAGCTCAGACCAGTCAACCATATTGGGCGATGGACTCTCCCTTTTGCTGGTTGGGTAAAAATTAATATTGACAGCTCTTCATTAGGGAATCCTGGTGAAGCTGGTATTGGTGGTATTGGCAGAGGCAGTTCTGGGGAGATTTTGTTCTTGTTTTCCATCTATAAAGGCCACCATTCGAACAATCTTATGGAGGCCATGACCATTCTTGAGGCAGTACAAGCTTGCTGTCAACAACGCTGGCACAACATTATTTTCGAGTCGAATTCACAGGTGGTGATCAATTTATTGAATAATTGTAGTTTGGACAAAGTTGATTGGCAACTTGGAATGATTGTCTAGCAAATTCGTCTGGTCAGTACCTCCTTGGAGCTAGTTTCCTTTAAGTATATTCCCCGTGAGTGGAATGGAGTGGCAGATTGTTTGGCCAAATGGGCCTCTGAGTCTGGACCGAATTGGGCTATTCGTGACCAGAAAATGCTTCCCTCGAGTTTATCCTTGAAGCTAGCTCATCTTCTCGAGCAAGATATGACTGTGTAATTTTCCCGTTTTCGGGTCTTTCTTAATAAATTTTTACCTCCTTATTAGTTTTTAAAAAAAATTATAAGTTTTAGTTAATAAATACTACACATTAAGTTTTTAGACAAATTTAATAAATACAATTATAGTTTTTATAAAATTAATTTTAGAACATGAAATAAATATATATATATATATATATATATATATATATATATATATATATATATATATAATTAATTAAAAAAATGAATTGGTGTTTAGTAGTTTTATTTTATGCATTTGCTTTATTTTTATTATAATATTTTATTTTAAAATTTTATATTTTTTTAACATTTATATGTCTTTTTGATTTTTAATGAATTAAATTTTATGTTCCCAAATTATAACTTCATTTATTTTCTATGTACATAAATATATATTTAAATAATTTTGTGTACATATATAATTTCAAAATATATTTATAAAAAATATTCCAATTACAATTAATTGATATGATTTAAAATTTAAAGATAAATCAAATTCTAAACCAAAAAAACTATATTAAAATTGAATAATAATATCCTTATTACATTAAAAATTATACATAGAAAATATTTTTTATTTTTATTTTTTAATTTTATAGAAATATTATAATATAATTAAAAAATATATTTAATTTATTTTTAATTTTGATATTATTTTGTATATTTTATAATTAAAAATCATTAAAATTAAAATTTTAAATATATAATTAATATTATAATTAATTTGTTGATAAAAAGTATATAAGTTGGTAAAAATGTTGGCATTCTTGCATTGTATTCCCAATTCCATTCAAATTTAGTTCTAGTTGTAATACCATATTTTTAGTGCTTCTTTTTTGTGATCAACAAAATTATTTATTTTTATTATATATTCTACAATTTTTAAGAATCCATGTTACATATGGTTCTATTGTGATTAAGCATATATTATTTTTTAATTGTTGAAACTCTATGAACTAAATTAACTAGAAAAGACAAATATATATTTTTTAATTATAAATTATATAATTTTTGAAAACCCATTTTAAACTAATTATTTTGTGATTAAATATATATTATTTTTTAATCCAATAATTTCAATAAAAAAATTATATATATATATATATATATATATATATAAACCCTAAATTTCAATATAAAATAATTCAAAATTGTACCTTGAAATTCTCAAATTTATCAAATATCTCCACACCTATTTTAGATAGTTCAATACTATTAATTATGTTCCATTCCCCCTTACCAATCTTATAAAGACCATAGTTATTGAGTGATTTTATCAATTTAGAAAATTTGTATATGAATTGAGGATTCCATGCCTTTTCAAATTTGGACTAAACTTCATAAAACATGTTTTTTTAAATGATTTTTGAAAAAAAATTGATTTCCACTACAACACATACAAAATATAATTCTTATGGTTCCTTCATTTTTTTAATGGATTTGAAAGCTTGTAAATTATTTTTAGTATTTTGGTCTCAATATTTTGGTAGGATTTTAAATTAGAAGTTAGGTTTCAATATAGCTATTTTAAGATTTTGATTTCTTTTATTTATTTTATTTGATTTGATTATTTGTTATTTGTTTTTATTTTTTTGTGATGTTTTGGTTTTCTTATATCAACCAAGTTATTTGTTACTTTTTAATTGATAAATGTTTTTAGATTAATTAAATGATTTGTGTGAATAATGTATTTAAGTTATTTTTATATATTTTTTATAATATAAAAATATTTTTTTCATTTAATTTAAATTCTGAGCTTTAGCTAATAAATATTACACATTAAATTTTTAGATAAATTTAATAAATATAATTATAGTGTTTATAAAATTAAATTTAAATATAAAATATATATAATTAAAAAAATTAAATTATTATTTAGTAATTGTATTTTGATAAAATATTAACTTTATTTTTAATGTAATATTTTAGTTTAAAATTTTATATTTTTTTACATTTGTATATTTTATTAATCTTTAATGAATTAAATTTTATGTTCCTTACATTATAACTTCATTTATTCTCTATGTACATAAATATATATTTAAATAGTTGTGTACATATTTAATTTCAAATTATATTTATAAAATAAAGTCTACCTAAAATTAAATTATATGATCTAAAATTTAAAGATAAATTATTTTTTATAAAAAAAAGCTACTTAAAATTGAATAATAATTTTCTTATTACATTAAAAGTTATACATAGAAAATATATTTCAATTTTATTTTTTTAATTTCATATGAATATTATAATATAATTAAAAAAACCATTTAATTTAAATATTATTTTATATATTTTATTATTAAAAATCATTAAAATTAAAGTTCTCAATATATAATTAATTTGTTGATAAAAAGTAAATAAGTTGGTAAAATATGTTGGCATTCCCTCATTATATTCCTAACGCCATTAAAATTTAATTCTAGTCTAATACCATATTTTCGAGGCCTCTTTTTTGAGATCAGCAAAAAAAATTATTTTATTATATACTCTAAAAATTATTCTATTGCGATTAAGCATTTATTATTTTCCAATTATTGGAACTCTTAAAAACTAAATTAATTAGAATATATATATATATATATATATATATATATATATATATATATATATATATAATTTTTGGGAACCCATTTTAAACTAGTTATCTTGTGGTTAAATATATATTATTTTTTAATTCAACAATTTCAATTTCAATTTTATATATATATATATATTCTTCAAAATAAAATTATATTATTTTGAGGTAAGTAAAATTACCACAATAATAAATATAATTCATCAATTATATAATATAATAGGGTAATTACATAACCAAATTATTTTATTTTGAGGTAAATAAAATTACTATAATAATAAATATAATTCACTTACCATATATTTCATCATGATAAATATATAATCAACTTACTTTATTTTGAAATAAATAAAATTATCACAATAAAATTATAATTCACTCCTTATATTACAAAATAATTATTCATCTAATTAAATAAATTAATTAAAAGTGAGTATAAATTTATTGGATATAAAATAATTAAATTTTAACACAATCATATCATTATACAAAATTAACCCCTGAATGTCACTGAAAAACACCTATTAATACAATTAAAAAAGATGACCAAAAAAAAGTATGGCATTAAAGGCCAAAAACACTATGTTAATAGGTGATAGCGATAACAATATCAATGAAGAACAAAACATCTAGGGTCAATGAAGAACAAAACATCCAGAGTATGTTTTTATATATAGATTTAAAATGAAAGACAACAAACACATTGTTAATAAGTGATAGCAATGACAATGTTAATGAAGATGGAAACATCTGGAGGATGCTAGATTATTGAAATGATCTTATAAAATTAAAAAAATGAGAAATGAGACTTCCTCAATTCAATATTCTATTCAGCTGAAGATGTGCAGGATTCTATATTCCACTTTTAATTAAAATTTTCAATTATGAAACAACCTGACTCAATAAACTGTATATAAAGATGAGATTGTAACATTTAAGAGAGATATCAATGTTATCATATGATGGTGAATGAATAAATGAAATATTTTAAAAATGTTTATGAGATTAAATATTTTAAACGATTGAGAGCTGCATTAAATCACCGCTTCTTAATATAAAAATTACTTTACAAAATTTCTAAGCTCTTCTAAACGTTAAATTTTTTACTATAAATAGAATAGGGAAGCTATTTTTTTCCATGATGAAATTTTTTTAATTTATAAAATCTCTTTTCAATCACCTAAGATCTTGCCAGTACAATTCATGTATAGATTGGTTTCTTCTAATTTGCATCAATCATTCATGTATTGAAACATTGAAATGAGTTGATTGAGGTGTAGGGAGAGGACTCTATAACCTCTGCACCTTAAATTTAGGGGCACACATATTTATGGAGGTGTGCTATTGGTATATCATTATTTAGTATATGATTCTGTCACAAATTTTTTTTCATTTAGCGTGATGAATTAGGGGTAAAAGTAAAATTTGAATTTATTTAATAAAAAATTAGTTGGTATTAAAATATTTGAATAGGGTTTCAATAACATTATATTTTATGTGTCACATTGTAATTAATTATGAAAAATAGTTAATGAAAAATTTATATAATTATTAATATTTTTATGAGAAGGAAATCAAGTCACATGTTTTTGATGTGTATATTTATAAACTCCATTCTCCTACCTTTTAATATTTATACATATTCATGTAATTTAAGTGAGATTATAATGTTAAAAGTTATCCTCATCATTCACAATAGTTGTTATAATATACAAAGAGAATCTAAATGTTAGAAACTATTGTGTCAAGTAAATTAAAAAAAATCCTCTTATAAATTTGTACAACAAATATATAATACATCAAATTGTTGTTTATATATATTAATATTGAATTATATATGTTAACATTAAATAATATTACATTTAACTCTTATATTAAAAAAATGAAAGAACAAATGATTTTTCCATTTCACACTTTAATATTTATTGGTAATGGAACAAATGATGACCAGTAATGGAACAAATAATAAAAATAGTCATCTCTGCTTTCTTTGCTAATACACACCTAAAAATTGGCCCTAATGTTAATTGATGTTTATTTATGACACTTGTTTGTGCATTCATAAATTATTCTTAAGTGCATAATGTGGGTTTCTTCTTGACTTTTAATTTCATAAATTTGAGACACTTTTAATTCTTATTTTATCCTTACATTAATAATTTATTCTTAAGTGAATAATTGATGCAAAGCATCATAAGGTGATATGAGGTGAGCATCATAAGGTGATATGAGATGCTAGTATGCTCAAGATTTTCATATGATCATTTTCAGTCTTGAATGGGTGTTAGAGGTCTTATAAGTACCTTTAAGTTATGTTAGATTCTTTATAATGTGTGGTTGAACTCATTTAAAGTTTCCCCACCAAAAACTAAAATTTGAAAAATTGAATTTTAATTAGGTTTTGTAAGTTGCTTTTGGATCTTGTGAGGAATGTAATGTTGGTGAATGTTTATAATAGGTCCTAGGAGAGTGTGTAAGGTGTTTTCAATGTAATGTTGGTGAATGTTTTTAATTTTTTCAAATAATGTAAATCAAGAAAACCAATTGTCACTACCACCCACATTGAGTTGGCAAGAAAAGGGAGTTTCCTTTGCATGTTTGGTTTGATAAGAAGAGATAAATTCATGCAATAAGTTTATGTGTGTGTGGGAGAGTATAAATTTGATGAGATAGAGGTGGAGAGCTATGAGAAGGAAAAGAAAGAATTAAAATTTCAAAATAACCTTACCTACCTTACAAATTATGTAAATGATTGTGTATGTGAATGAGATCAATGAATAAAAGCAAACATTAAAGAGTACTTATGACTTCCCAAGTGTTTCCTAGTATGTGATCAGTCATTTATAGTGTTTATTATTGGAATGGATTAGTTTCTTGTGTTGATTTATAGGTGTAAGGTTAGCATTACGTAAGTGTGAGAACTCTGTTAGCTACAATCAAGAAGAAAAGAGAGGTAAGTTATCTTTTGATTTTGTTTCAGTGGTTTGAGATGTGGAGAGTATATTTGAGGGTTTATAATTGATGTTGGTGATCCTTTGAATGATAGCATAGACTTAGATTTCAAATCCTAAATTCTAATATTCATATCAGTTAACACAATCAAGAAAAGAGTCCTCAAAATTTTGTAAATATATATGTAAGAGGATGATATTGAATTTTCAAAGCTTGGGAACCATTGGATATATTGTAATAAGGTATCACAGACCATAATTAGTCATTATTTCACTTATAAAACTAAGTTTCATCTAAAAACCTTAAATTTCACTAATGTAGTCCTATTTCTACACTCAAAATTCTATAATAGTTCTTGTTGGGGGCTTATTGTGATTTATCTTAATAAAATAGATTTTGGAGAGGCTAAAAAAAGTTGGGTTAGACCTATTATAGGTCTTGGAAATGTTTGAAAAGGTATATAACTCATTTAAACCATTTTTATTTTCTCATAGTATAGACACTAGAAATCTACACACCTATGATTCTAAATGTTGAAGTAGCCATGGAAGTACCCCTGTACCCTCTTAGGACCAACATACACCTATCAGGCCTAAACCAAACAATTTGCACTCAGTTACACCTATATAAGTAACCCTAACATTCAGGACCCTATCCTTGGGGACCCTAACCATTGATAGTTAGGGTGATCGTCAGCAGTCAACCTTGGCAACCCTAACCATTGATAGTTAGGATCCACCTTTTTACCAAGAGCATACAAGCTCTACTGACCCTTTTCTATGTATAACTTATATAATATTTGTTGTGAGCCTTTGCATGCATAAATTATATTTAGATGACCCTATTACCTTCACTTCCACCTCTTGCTTATGCCTATAAGAGAGAGATGCTTGGGAGGTAAAATTCATCTGCAATAATTATTAGGAGCTCAGGCATTTAGAAGTTTTCTTTTATAGGTCAACTAGGTCAATTAGCATCATCAACATTATCAATCATTATCATCCATCTTATTGAGATCCAACTTACCATCATCTCTCAACCTAGCTTTCAAGTACCGTTACTCTGATAGATTCAAACCAAATTCCACCAATAGGCTTATTGCATAAACCACCCACCCAACTAGCTTCTAATAAAACAAGTAATTATTTGTCAATATTCATGTGCTTTTATTCCATTTCACAATCAATCTAGCCCTTGCCTAACTCTCAAAATTCATCTATGAAAATCCCATCATCTTTTATTGATCAAACCTAGAATTCCACAGTCAACCACCAATGGTTGAACCCTCACCATTGACGGTCAAGTTAACCACCGATATTCACCTCAACCATTGATGGTCACCTATGACCAAAAAACTAGCAAGTTGTTTTAACCCACCCACACCCCACCAAATCCACTTTTTTGTGTTTTCAACCACTCATAGACCCCTTCCTAATTTTTTGAAGCATACCATGACCCATTATCACTAGTATTAATTATTTTATCACTAATTAGGTCATTTTTGGTCTACTTTTCTAGCAAACTTTCTTGTATTCAATTTTAGTACCTTTTTATTATTGATGCAAGTACCTTCTTTCTAGTTTATCAACTTGATTGTTCGAAACATGTGGATTGATAGACCTTAAGGAAGTTATCACTAGGCATTCCACCCAACTATCTATCTAAAAAACAAGTTTTCTTTAGTGCTTTCTTATCTACAGGTCTTCCTCTCAAGCCAAAGAGGAACTCTTCACATTCTTTTGAT
Source organism: Torreya grandis (assembly GCA_037957365.1). NCBI lineage: Eukaryota > Viridiplantae > Streptophyta > Pinopsida > Cupressales > Taxaceae > Torreya > Torreya grandis. The sequence continues at coordinate 222,528 of JARHVA010006469.1, read as the reverse complement.
TCAATGCACACACAAACAAATAGGTTTTTCAACCATACCTATATTGAGTGTTTTTTATCTCTTTCTTTAGAACTTAAGAAAAAATATATATTAAACATTCTGGCATGCTCGGTGGGACCTAGAGTCTTTACTCATGTTTTTTTTGCATTTGTATGCTCTCCTCTTTATTTGTGCTCATAATTGAAATTGAAATTTCTTTTTGGGCTTAAAATCAACTGCATCCATTACTTGTTTTTAACATTAGTTCAATTTGAATTAAATCATAGTAATCTTATCATAGCATCACCTTTGTTACACACACTAGCCAGATCACTTTCATCAATCAAACATCAAAACAATTTGAGACAAGGCCCAAATAGTATTTCATCACCTAGCAGTCAACTTACCCATTTTTGGGAATCCTACTTGGAGGTCATTACCAAGAGAACCAATTTGCTCTCTAGTTGAGTATAAACTCTAGACACCAATATATATTGGCTAAGCACCTGACACCCTTATCATTGTAGGACTGTGAAGTGAGGGGGTAGGCCTTAATACCAATCTACATATTGATTCCAATATGGATTATTTTAAGCACCTAAATAACCCAAAACCAACCATAGTCTACTTTTATAGTACCTGATCTACAAGCCAACTTCTATCATACATTCTCATAATGTAAGGCATAAGACAAAAGTGAGATTAAAATGAACCTCTAGGCTTAAATGCACTTCATAGTGTGTGTCTTGATTGCCTTGCTCATTTTCTTGTCTTCTTCTTGTTTGATCAGTGAGATTGTTCTTGTTTTCTCTCCCCTTTTTCTTGTATGGTTCTCACTCGTCAATAGTGAAGAGACCTAAAAGAAGAAAATCCATCACTTAAATCAACCTATTCTACCTCCTCATCTATGGAGTATGTCTCTAAGGTAGAATATTCACCTCATTTATTAGGAAGCCCTACTTCCCATCGAGTATTTCCCCAAGGAGACATGGATTTTACCACTTTTCTATACAATAATCCAATTGCACTTCAGCATTATCTTAACACCTCTCCTCACCATATATCAGTTTCAACCCCACCTCAAGATCCTCCTTATGACATGCCATCCCACCTTATGGAGGGTATCCCTATTTCCATTGTCACCACCCAAGCATCTATGTCTACTAACCCTTTTGATTCTATGGCTGAGAACCAACCTATCCAACCAACCGTTACCTTTACACCTTACACCCCTAATAATTTCTCTTATATCTTTGGAAAAACCCAACCATTGACCCATCATGTCCCACTTGTAGCTAAATCACCCATCACTGGCATTACCAACCTCCCTCTATCAAACCTAGCCCATCGATTAATACCCCTTTACCAAGCTTATGGGTATCTATCCCTTCTACCTCACCACCCATTAGCACAAAGGTCACTACATCCCCTCTTATCTCCAACCCAACTACCACCCATGCCCAATCTATAGGAACTTATCAACATTTACACATTACACCCAATCTAGGATACATCCCTAACCCACAAGGGTATGTATCCACTACCCAACCACCATCATCCACCTACCCTACCTAACCTCTAGCATCCACATTCCAACATGTGGTAGCCTCTCAACTGCTAAACAATTACCAATATGTTTCCCAACCTCAACCACGATACCAACCTCATAATCCTTTTGGTGCACCACCTCAAACCAACATAATGAAAATACTCATAGACAAGATGACCAACCTTGATTCATCTATTTCAAGAGCTCATAACATCTTATCCTATGATCATAATTGTAACAAACCTATTCACCATTTTGTCCCCATTAGACATTACCCTCCTCAGTGGGAGCTTCCAAAATTTACCAAATTCTAAATCAAGGAGGACCCCTAGTAACACCTTAGGGCTTTCAGGCATGCATGTTATATGATTGCTTATGATGATGCCCTTCTCCTTCAAACCTTACCCATGTCTTTATTCAGCCCAACACTCGATTGGTATAGTGCCCTCACCAATAATTCCATCTTCTCTTTCACCCAAATAGCACAAGTCTTCTTGGATCACTTTTCCATTAACATTTCCAAGAAGGTCTCTATCATAGACCTCTATACTATCATGCAATTTGATAATGAGTCTATTGTTGATTTTATCACTCATTGGAGAAACTTGATTAATCTACTTTTATTTTCCCTGCCTCAACTTGAACTTATAGAACTTTTCACTCAAGCTTGTGCTAAACATATATCTTATACACTACATGTCTAAAGCTTCAGATCCTTTGACAAGGATTTTACCATGGCACGTGAGATAGAAAACTAGGCCATATATGAGGATAAATTGTAGCTATGAAACAAGACATATACCTTCAAGACCAATGAAACCTCTTCCTCTAAACTAGCAACCAAGCCAATAATAAAACCAAGAGAAGGGGGATATCAAATGTCATCATCCTTAAAATTTCCCCTCTACCCAATGTCAATCAACCAAATTATCCCATTACCTCCAATCAAAATGTAAGGAACCAAAACTAAAGCAACCAAAAATAATTCACTCCACTTGGAGAATCTTACACCTCAAAACTGGAAAAGCTACTAAAATCTAACCTTATACAACTTCCACCTATCAAACCTCCTTAGTAATTTGATTCTTCTCATCCAACACATGTTTGGTATAATGAGAATGACCTATGTGCTTTTCATTAGGTAATTGGATACGATGTTAGCCAATGTAATGCTTTCAAGAATATTGTTCAGAGTCTTATAGACAAAGGGGAACTCATGTTGGATAATCCCAATTCCCCTCATAATCAAGCTCTTATCATCTTCAAGAAACCTTTTCCCAACCATGCCCCTATTAAAACTGAGGACACACAAGCCATGTGCTCTCATAATGCCCACATAGTCAACATGGTTCATGGATACACCTACCCATGAGGACCCTCTCAGCCAATCTACCCATTCCTCACCTCCTTCACTTATCGAGGTCATGTAGTCACCTTACCCTCCTTTGGATAGCCAAAACAAAGAAGTTCATTTCTCCCTATCCACCCTCATATAAGTTTTGGAATCATCACATACTACCACAACTAACACATCTAGGCAAGTCAACATTTCTGATTTTCCACCTCCATAACTTCCCAACAAACCACTAATCCTATGGATATTGTCCCTACAGGAGGATAATATCTACCCACACCTCCCATGGATGAGCCATTTATCTCAACCTTTCTTCCCTCACCTCAAGAGATCAACCAACCTACCAACAATCTTCCCCAACCTACAAGTCTATCTATTGCATCCACTACCCACAGATCAAGACTAATACACAAACCTTTTTCCACATTAGTACAAAAATTGGAATTCACCTTAAAAATAGACATGGATCAAACCACTTTCTAATAATAGTTAGGGCTTCCCTCCATCAACAAACTTGAACCTTCTAACATGCCTGTAACCAACCAATCCATCATCTCTCCACCACCTCTTAAGCCAATCCAAACCTCTAACAACCCCTCAACTTCTCATTCAACCAAAATAACCACCACCTTACCATCCAAACCTTTCAAAACTCTTGGTGTTTTCCCTACTCAGAGTTTGGTTCACCCATCGTTGAAAGTAGACTTAACTTCACCCAAGCCTATACCCAAGTCTTGACCCACATCAACCAAAAATATGAAAACATTGAAAGGATAAATGACTAAGCTTCTACCTCCCTCTACCTTGCCCTTTATCTTAAGGATTCACTCTTCCAATTTGCTTAAAAAGTAACCCCTTTCAAAATCTGTCTCCCACTATCATTGGTTACACTAACACATTTATTAGCTGATGTGTTGGTCCTTCCCAAATCACAACTAGTCAGACCATCAAAATCAACCACCCCAACTACCAACATACCCAGACCAAAAACATTAACTAGAAACACCACCTTACCCAAACTATCTCTCACCAAACCTATTTCTACCAACACACCCATCTTATCAACCCAAACCACGATCCCTAAACCTTTTTTACCTCTAGTATAATCCTATATGACCATTATTAAAATATTATTATAAACCTCCTACCTCACATTACCTCCCATAAGACCTTTCAATCCTCTTGGTTCAAATCCAACATGGTACAATGATCGACAAATATGCTCCTATCATAGGACACCTAGGCATGACACAAAGAATTGTAAAGCTCTCTAGGCCATTATCCACCAACTCTATGATGAGGATGATATTTTGGTATATGACCTTCCACTAATTCCTCTACCATTAAAACCAACAACTGGCCACCAACACATTCCTAACCCCCCACTCTCACCTCAGAGTGATGGAAAATCTACCCAACCCCCCACCACACCTACCCCCTCTATCCATACCATTAATGTGGTCACACAATAAAAACAAAAGGATAAATGGAAGGCCAAAGCATCCATTCCATAGACATACCCATCAAATCACCCTATACCAAACTAGATCCAAACCTCTACCTCTATAGCTAAGACAAAAGTCACCATCTTAGGCACTTTAGAGGCTAACCCCTCTGAATCCATCAAGAGGGTCATCCTTATTAAACTACACCAAACCATTACTAAAATGAGCCTCTATGATCTCATTTCCACCTCACCTCACCATCATCAGGCCATGATCAAGGTTATACAAGCCATTGAAGTCAAACTAGGGGATTCTCAACCTATAGAGGCTTTTATTTGTGCTCTCTAACTATCCACCCTTCTTACCTTCAAAGACCCTAAGATAAATTCTATCCACCCCAAAGACCCACATCAACCAGACCTACATCAAATGGGTTATGATTGATGGAGGATCTAGTATCAACATCATCTCTTCCTATGCCTATGAGTAACTCAAGCTACAAGATAATGTCATATCCAAAAATTTAGCCATCTTTAGATCTTTTACAAAAGACCATCCTTCATATTTGGATAGGACATCTTATGCTCCCTAAACTCTTCTATGTAGTTGAAGGTGAATTCTAGTATAATGTTTTTCTAGGGAGACCTTGGATCTAGGTCATGGGATGTGTACCTTCTATCCTCCATCATTGTGTCAAGTTTAAACATGAAAGTCAAGTTGTTACCATACAATCTAACCATAGCCATTTTACAACATGAAATATGACATACTGACCTAATGACATTATTCTACCTCCATCCAAAGTACTAAAAACAACCACCATCAAGCCCTCACCCACATAAGCCGAAGCCATTACTTCTTCCTCTTCCATTGAGGTATCCACTAGCTCATATATACTTGTGGACCAAATAACCATCACTGACACTTTGGAACCTAAATTATAATGCCTTACCCTTAGAAAATACCATCTCCTCACCCTTGATGCCTTCTTCACTCCTCAAGAATATGGGAAACTCAACCACTAACAAAGTTATGACCCCAACATGTGAATGATTACCCCCTTGGGGCCTCTAAGCTATCAAACCCACTTTATCTATGGGGGAACTTACAAGCCACTTAATGGTGTCATCACTCCCTTTCTACCTTAACCATTTACCTCTACCTTCCCTTATTTGGATAACCTAGATTTCACCAAACTATACCTTCACTAATGTGCTTAGAAGGATTTGGTTTGGGGTGATATGAGCATGGTCCACACATGTTGACCTTGATTGAGACCTAAAATCCTCATGAGAAGCATGGCCTCAGATTCATTGTACCCAATAAAAATAAAGCCAAACAAACTGCCCCTACCATTATTGAGTAAGAAACCCCTTCCTCACCAACACCCCCTCCACCAATGGGTGAGGATGAGGACATCATCCCACCTAACATTATTTCCATCAACATGATTATCCTTAGCCCCTTGACTTATCAAAAGGAAGGGGCATCTATATCCATCTTTTTGATCCATCCTAAACTCATGGGAGAAGACTCTCCTACCATTAACACTATTCAATGTCAAGATGATGATGTTATTCTCACCTACCTTGGTGCACTAGATTCATCCATCCATAAATATTTACCTCTAGAAACCTCAACCATGTTGAATGAATTTACCATGGACATTGACATAGGCACTCTGGACAACCCCCATATCAACGAACTTGGCAAAACTCTCACCTCTGATGAACTACAAGACTTCTCTACCTTCCTCCAAGATTGTAGTATTACATTTACCTAGTCATATGTTGACATGCTCGATATTGACCCAGCCATTGCCACCCACAACATCATAACCAATCATGACACCAAACTTGTCAAATAGAAACTTCATCGAATACACCCTCACATAGCCCTCCTTGTCAAAGAAGAGCTTCAACACCTCATTTCTATCAAATTTATCCAACCCATTGATTATCCCCAATGGGTTTCAAACATCATACCTATCACTAAAACCATATGGGGACTATGTATCTATGTGGACTTTCATGACCTCAACCTCACTTACCCAAAGGATGACTTTCCTCTACCTAGCATTGACCAACTTATTGATCTTATAGTAGGCCATGAGATGTTTCTCATGGATGGACTCTCAAGTTATAATCAGATTTTTATTTCCCCTAAATATCAGCACAAAACTACCTTTATCACCCCATAGGGGATTTTCTATTATAGAGTTATGCCCTTTGATCTTAAGAATATTGGTGTAACTTACCAATATGCCATGACCTATATTTTTCATGAACTTATCTATAAAATCATCAAAGACTATGTGGATGACTTGTTGTCATCAAATTATGCACCCTAGGATACTCTATGAGGCTCATAAAATTTGAGGCAACTTGGAATCATCTCTCAAGTTATGGGTGAACTTGTATTAGAGATGAATCTCTAAATTATAAGGGCTAGATCCCTAGATTCATATTTAAGTGCTTATCACTTAATCAAATGATTGTTTATGGGAAAAGGGTTAGGATTTTGCATGAAAATGAAACTACACTAAATAGGTGATACACCAAGACATATCCCATAGACTATCACACTCCTACTAAACAACAAAGCTTTCCAAGACCAATTCTAGACATTAAAGGATCCTAACATAGTGTTTCAATGTGAAGGTAGGCATGCATAAGATAATCAACAGGATAACTGATATGGGGGAATATTTCACACCATAGAGACATTTTCATACTTGAAGAGGATCCTAGTGCATTCATACACTTCAAAAGACCTATTAAAATTAGAACTCTTGCTTAAACATGAAGGATAAAGAGGAGTAAAGATGATACCATCACTTAGCTCTACTATACATCACTCACACACTTAAACATAATGTTCTTAACTAATAATCAGAATTGTATTCAATTTTGAAAGACAAAATTCAATGTCATAATAGCAGGGCCTCGCCATACTAGCTGTGGTCTCCTTTACAATAGCGAAGATGGCTCACATTTATAGAATTTAGAAGAAGAGAGAGAGAAGAGAAGTTGAAGAGGCACAAATAAAAGTGTCCAAAGGTGAAAATCGGTTATAATAATTTAAATGAGGTGTATTAAGAATAAATAAACTTATTTTAACATCATTATATCCCAAATTAGCCTCTTCTCTAAGTGTGGCGTAGCAATCTTCTCAATCATTCTCTCTTGTGAAACTGCCTTCATGATGGGCTTTCAAGAGCACTTAAAATCAGGTTAGGGATAAGTTTTTCATGTAAATGAGGTGGTGGAGAGATAAATTATCTATTTTTTACATGTGTCCATCCCAAACTAAGGACCTTCCTCACATGTGGCATTGAAACTCTTCACAAGCATCTTTAAATCTTGAAACTCCTTCTTGATAAGTGGTAAAAGGCAAGAGTTTGATTATGAGATCTATTTGATAGTTAAATTTACATCCCAAGGACACTTGGAAACCATATTTAAGTATCTAAAATATTTATATTACCTTAAATCATCAATTCCCCTTTTAGGTGTCACAAGGCCTCTTTGTTTCACTAGGCCCAATTTGGCCAAAATAGCTAAAATTTGGATTCAACTCAAGTTATGAAATATTTATTCATGGAAGGCCTATTTTCATCATATTATACTAAAAAAATTACATCTAGAACCATAAAACTCTCTTCAATTCCCATTTTTCTCATAGAGCCTTCACTAGGCCTTTTCTTCTTATAGCCCTATTTTTACACAAGTCTCCTTGTGTAGGAGAATTTATGGAGCTTCAAGACTTAGTGAGATAATTTTTGAGTAACCTTTTAATACATTACTCTTTTTTCCAAGTTTCATGGTTCAAAACTGAAGGAAAGTGTGCTTTTTAATCCATTAGTCCTCATAATTAGGCCTCTTTAGCCTAGAAGACTAAAATGCCTATTTTGTGCTCCCACAAGTGTGAATTAGAAAATTAACCTATGATTCAATTTTTTCATCTCCTCATTATCCATCATGTTTAATTTGAGATCATGATCATCTATACGGACCCTTGTTCTAGCATTAAATGCTCTTTTTTAGCCTATTTGTACAACCCTGTACTTGTAGGTATGGACCAGTGGGAAGAGATGAATCTAAATATATTTATCAAGGTAATATTGATGATTTTCAAGATTTAAATATCCATTTTAGTTTTTTTTGGACTTTCTCTCTCATCAGGTTCAAATCAGGCTTCTTGGAGGGTTTGGAGTGCATTAGCCCTTAAGGGATTATTCATAAAGGATGCACATTGAAAATTCTTCAAAATGACACTGAGGGATCCTTAAGGACCTTATATAACACCTCCAATCGTATATAGGTCCCATGCATAATCTCGTGAAAGATATGAGCATTCCAACCTAGCATCTCATGTTAATTTATGAATTATGTGAGGGTTTGAGAGTTTTCAAGCCAAGAAATGGATTTATGATGGATTTTATTATGAAAACATGGTTTAAAACCTCTTAATATGTCCCATGAACATTCCTCAATCATTTTAATATCTCCTCAAGAGTTAGGAATGAAATTTACCCCTTATTTGGCATTAGGCTTGTGCCTTGCCAATGAGCCTGCCTACACTATGGAGCCAAAAAACCATTGTTTAAACTTACCATGCATCCTCATAGCTTTAAAACATAATTTTAAACCCCATGATGGTGATACAATACATTTAGATTCTTTCTTAAGGTTGAAACTTGAAATGACCCCTCATTTGGAATCATGCATATTGCTTTCCTTACTTTGGTGACTGTAAACCTCCTTGTGTGGGACATCCTACTTACCCTCAGACCTTATAGAATGGTTTTTTATTTATTTTTAGGTTTTATTAAGCTTAAAAAAACATCATTTGATCTTACTTTACCTTTTGGTCACCAATTTCATCATTTTCCTCAAAGTTGTCATCTCCATGTATAAGAAAATTGCCCCTACTATGAGATAGAACAAAGAGGGTTTTCCATATTTTAATTGTAATATTAATTTTATAATAATAATTAGGTATTTATGGTACTCTATACTAAATTTGGGCACCTAACTCCTCCATTTAGACTTCCATCCAACACCATTTCCAAGATAGACTTTGATAAGGCAGCCTAATGAAGGTGGGCAGGGTAAGACTTATGCATTGATGATTTAAAGATTTATTTGATATTTATTAGGAAATTTATGTATCCCAACCATCCTATAGTATTTTTGACCCTCAAAACACCTCCCATGCCTTTTGGAAACCCAGACTAGTTCTTTAACTACTTATTGAGGACTATTGTTTAGGATATTGGTTGTAGGTGATTTTGAGTTTATTTCATGCTTTATGGACACAATAAAAAATTAATTGAGTTTTTGAAAACTCATATATATGGTCTTTCATAAATTTTCTCAATCTTAAGTCCAATTCTTTGTTTTAGTGCACCTCTTGTTCTCAAGATTAGGTCACTACTCATAAGGATTGAGACAGGCCCAAACCCCTATCTGTAGGTGAAAAATGAGACTTTATTTAATTTTTTGGACCTACCTTCATGTTTATTATTCCATGGTATTCTTCCCATCACTTTTAATTCATTTGAAAACTTCAATCCAACATCAACTCCCTGCTTGAGTCTTCAGTAAAGATACACTGTTAACTGTGACAGTCATGTCCTACCCTTACCTATAGGTGGTTTTGGCCCTTTTCACCCTTGTTAACTTTGTATTTATGTTTTATATGAGTTCATATAGGTCATTTACACCTATTTAAACCAAACCCTATCAACACAATCTCATTTAAGGTAAAAGAAATCTTACTTCTTACTCATTGCCCACATACTCTTCATGACTATGGATGGTCCTTTCTAGGCATATTGTAGGTTGATTTAGCTTGGTTTGGATTTTTTTGAATGATGATATAACTTCCCTTGAATTCCTTTGAATTAAAAAATATCCCCTTCTCCTTGGAGACTCAACATGAGATCTAAACCTTCACCTCCAACTTCATTGTTTGCACTCAGCTGCAAATAACACCTCCCATGCCTATGTATAGATAGGGGGTTTACTTAGGGGATAAAAAAATAAAAATACACCATGTAATCCATGACTCACACCTATTTATAAATTATTAAACTCCTATATAAATAATTTGTGAGCACATTTTTTAAACAAGGCAGTAAACAAGGGAATTAGGTAATTTAGCTTGAAAGAGTTGATTGATCTCTCACAATGGAATTGAATGAAACACCTTGAAAACATATATCCAAGCATGTTGATCATCCCATGGAACCATATTCTATGTTTCAAAACTCATGTTACATGCCCATGAATGCAAACTTTGAAAAACAAGCACAATTGGGAAATACCTTTCAAGGGCTTTAAGAGAGGAAGTTTTGGATGGTGATAACACCATGGAGGGGGCCTATTACAACCTAAAAACACTCCATAAAAATCACATAGTTCCATAGATTACTAAAAATAATAAATAGATGCACAACCATACCCCTCTTGAATGCAATTTCATAAAAGGTTACCTAGAGTCAAATTGATTATTCATAAAGGTGGAAGCACCAAACTATAACTTATTGCTATGAAATTAATTTCACTCAAAATACTAACCACCCCTAGAATCACTCTTTCCAATTCCACCTATATGACCCATGCCAAGTGACTGAATTTGGCCTTTCTTTTCTTGCCAAGTGAAAATTGAGGAAAACAAGTTGTAGATGAACTTTATTGAATTATTCTTGCAATCCAAACATTTAAATGACCTTTGGGGAGGTTAATAGTCACTCCACCATGTTTTCAACTCATGGTGGACTTGAGAAGTTCATATAAGTGCCCAAAAACTCCTATTTTTGAGGAAAAACAGCCATTTCTTGATCATAACATACTTTTAATTGTCACCTAACTGATTCTAACATGATTTTACCTTATCCACGTTTATATCCACCTTGATGACATATTTTTTAACTTCAACCATTCGTACAAGTCAATTAATTAGCTAAAAAAGTGTCCAAATGACCCTTTTACCACACGAAACCTAGAAAATGGCCAATTTGTGACTTAAAGACACCTTAAAACAATTATAAGACCATTTTAGGCCATTTTAAATACAATTTATCACTTTAACTACGTTTAACTAGGTTTGACCAACATTGACTTTGGTTGATTGAGTCAATACAAGGAGGATGGGTTTCAACAAGGACTAGGGAAAGGGTAAGTGAGACATGTAAGACAATATATGACCCCATAGGACATATGAAACTTTATATAAAAGTTAAAAATAGTAAGGTTTGACCCAAGTTTTACTTGGGGTTGAATTTGGCCAACATGACTTTCTCAAGAAGTCCAAGCTTTGTAGAGACCATTTAGTCATTCACAAGATTATCTTTGAGCGACTTATCCATTTCACATCCATCTCAATTGCAATAAATTTATTTTTAGGGTCTTATCAAGCAAAATTTTCATATTTATCATTTCCTTTTAAGGAATCAAGGTTGATCTAGCTAAAATCAAATCCATCCTCAAGATGTTACCTCGATCTAATCTTAAACAACTCTGCAGCTTGTAGGGGAGACTTCAATCCATTCATTGCTTCATCTTCCAGCTCTCTGATCGGTGTTAACCCTTTCACCACCTCTTTAAAAAGGAATCCTCTTTCAAGTGGAATGTTGATTTTCAAAATGCCTTTGATCCTTAGACCTCCTAAGGATGTCCAACCTTTCTACCTCTATATCTCTGCCATAGACCACTCCCTAGGGGCGATGCTTGCCCATTAATGAAAAACACAAGGATCAATTCATCTATTACATTAGCCACATACTTGTCAAATATGATATTCAATACACACATACTGAGAAGCTATGTTTGGCCCTAGTCTTTGTGGCCACCAAACTTTGCCACTACCTTCTTAACCATAGAACTTTTGTCATAGATTATACTGACCCTCTCAAGTACATGAACTCCAAACCATACCAAAACTAGTACATGGAAAAAATGGCTCATGATTTTAGCTAAGTTTTACCTCAAGTTCCTCCAATAGAAATCAATCAAGGGATAAGTAATTGCTAACCAATTAGCCAAGGCACCCCTAACAAACAACCAACCCCCTCTTGAATTTCTAGATGAGTCAATCACAAGTCTATCTCAAGCATATTTTATCAATCATGTAACCATGTTTTTTGATGGTTCCAAATGTTAGTGTGGTGGATGGGATGACATCATCCTTATCCCCCTTATCAATGGACCACTTCCTTTATCATTTAAACTTGACTTTGAATGCACCAACAATGTGGTTGAGTATGAATCCCTAGTAATAGGTCTCCAAACCACATTAGCCTTAGTAGTCAAAACAATTAATATCTTTGGTGACTACCAACTTGTGGTCAACCAAGTCAATGACATTTACTAGTGTAAGAATGAAATGATACAACTATATAGGAAACTAGTCATAGAGTTATTAGCCTCATTCAAACACTACCATATCTAAACCACCTCATAATCCACCAAAAAGCTTGCCAATGCCATGGATTTGCTTTCCTCCTAGATCCCATTGGTGTCAGGGGATCTGTAGCTCTACCAATTAGAGCACAATTGATCACTATCTTATATGCAATTAAACACGAAATTATACCAGAATGATAAAGTAGCTAGAAACATGAAACAACAAAGAATTTGAGAGACAATACACACTCTTTGTATTAAATACTACTAGAAGAAAATACAATAAGGAAGATGCCACTTCTTCCTCCACCTCAAAGGCTTGCCACACCTCAAGACCTTCTTCTCTCTCTCTCTTGCTCAACACAACAACTCTAAAGCTTGAGTTGCTATCCCTCTTTGAATGCTTCAGCTGATCTCCTTGACCTTACACCTGTAGATCTCCTTGACCTTGCTTGCTTCAATGCTTTTACTTGCCTTATAATTATATTTTACAATACATGCCTTATGGGTCTATAAATAAGATCCCATGCTTACAAAAAATAGAAGTCTAACTACTAAAATTAGACACACAGCTCGTGACTTAAATTAGCCCCTTAGCATGCAAACACTAGGTTTAACTAACTGACTGTTCGTCAACAGCAGTTCCAAAAAATACATAGGCGACCGACGCTGGTCCCTGCTATTCTGGTGCTGCCGACGTCGGCCGACTTTTTGCCATTGCCGGTCTCCTTCTCCACTGCACTTGACTGACGTCGGTCATACTACTGACGCCGGTGGCTCTGGTTCTTCAGCATCCTTCCTTCTAGTGTCTGCAAACAGTTAAAGCTTTTAGCTCCACACCACAACAATCTCCCACTTGGAGATAAATAGCTGCAACTTGTACCTGTACCTGTACACCATCTATTTTGTTCCTTAGGCTCTGTATCCCTCTTCAATGTCACTCTTGAAGACCAACCACCATGCAAACCTGTGATGCAATCCCTGTATCTTATGCCACAAGAATTTTGCTGCTCCCAAATTCTCCATGACATACTTCTGAACCAACTCTACCCTTAGCTCAGAAAACTCCCTGTATATGAAACCCTGCAACAAGTAACACAATACAGTAACAGGATAATGTAGCTAATATTATCCAACCTGGTAAAGATAAAATACAATGGTCAAACCTCCATTGTTCTGCAGCATAATCAAGACCATATACCATAGCCTTCTATCTCATGTGTCCATCCACTCTCTTCTCTAAAACGGGAATCCATCCCTCTATCTAGTGCTTTCTTCTAGCTGACAACACTACCAACAAATGCCTATTTGGTTCTCCAAGGACTCACACTCCTCATCCATTCCAAGCTCCCACTATTTTTGGATTCTACCTGCATTGCTTCTTCCATCTTCCTAGTTCATGACTATCAGTAAAAAATATAAAGAAGGTGAACAACGAATATGAGGTTCACATACCTTTTCTGACCTCCACATGGGTGTTTGAGACCTATTAATTCACCCAACATCCATTCTAGTGACCGATCTATGCCATCTCCCAGTCTGCTCCCGACTGATGTCGATTCCCTGCACTGACCCTGACTGTCGACGTCATTTCCCTGGCCGACGCCGGTGTCCCTCCTGCCGACGTCGGTCCTTATGACCAACATCAGACTTCTCCTGTCTGACCTATCGACCCTACTGGTCTGCACATGACTAATGTCGGTATCTGGATGACTGACGTCGGTGCCAAGCTACTGACATCGGTGTCTATGTGTTCCTGTAAGTGATGAAATTTTCATTCGCGAGCTCTTCTTGGATCAAACCTCTGTCCATGCTGCCCTGCTTAGACTTATTCAGCCCCTGTGACTGATCTCTATCCTTCATCTCCTCCATAAACACCAAGGCTTCTTTGCTCCTGTCAAAGGCATCAAATTTCCTCTTTCTGCAATGAACTGTATCTGTGCACATACCTTTTGAATCAAGAACTTCCATTCCCTTCCTATTCTTGTGACCAAGCCTATTAGGCCACATCTTTGAATCTACACCAGAAGTAGAATCAGTAATACAAGTAGACAGATAAAGAGTATCTACTTTCTTACCTCTTGCTAGAACAAGTGCTCCCTTGGTAACCTTCCAAGAATCTGCTATGAGGGTTATTGTGCATCCCTCATCTCCTAACCTTCTTACAGAAATCAGACTCTGCTTCAGAATCAGAACATGCATGACCTCTTTCAACACCCACGTGTTGTCAATCTACAATCTCAGCTGCACTTTCCCTTTGCCAACTATCTGACAAGGCGTACCATCCCCTAAATAAAGAACTCCAAAGTCTCCTTGTTCATACTCGTAGAACAAATCTCTGTTTGGGGATGCATGAAAAGATGAACCAGAATCTAAAATCCATGATCCTACCTGACTATCTAAAGAAAGTATGAGAGCATCCTGCATCACAATATTTGCATCCTTTGCTTCTCCCATACCTGCATGTTGATTCTCTTTATCTCTCAACCAACACTCCTTTGTATGTCCTTTCTTTCCACAAAACCAACAGGTAATACCTTTGGACTCGGATCTCCTTCCTGACCTAGATTTCCCTTGCTCAACCTTCTCCCTTTTCCTTTCCCTACTTTCTGCACTTAGAGCATTCCCTGATGATTCACCTGTGCTTCTCCTGCGTATTTCCTCATTCAAGATCACACTCACAACATCATCAACTTTTAAGATTTTAGAAGCAGATGCAGAATTACTTACTGCCATAACCATACCGTCCCAACTTTCAAGCAAAGAACATAAAATCAAGAGAGCCTTTACCTCATCATCAAAAACAATATTGACTGAAGCTAGTTGGTTTACCAAACCATGGAAATCACTGAGATGAGTATGTACCGATCCACCTTCCTGCATTTGCAAAGTAAATAGCTGCTTCATAAGATATACCTTATTAGAAGCCAAGGGCTTTTCGTATAGATTCGCCAAGGACTTTATCAACTCTTTCGTTGTCTTACACTATGATAAGCTGGAAATCATAGATGATGTAAGGCTCAACCTTATGGAACCGAGAGCTTTCCGATCAAGAACGTTCCATTCTTCATCCTTCATATCTGTGGGCTTGCATGCAACCCCACCCAATGGTAAGTACAAATCCTTCTGATACAGATAGTCCTCAATCTGCATCCTCCAGTGTTGATAATTCTTGCCGTTAAACTTCTCCATTCGTAGCTTACTTTCTCCTGCCATTGCTGAACTCCCACTCAATCAGAAAACCCTGTGAATGACCTATAATAAAAAACAATACCCTGCTTCCTACAAACCATAGCTCTGATACCACTTGTCAGGGGATCTGTAGCTCTACCAATTAGAGCACAATTGATTACTATCTTATATGCAATTAAACACGGAATTATACCAGAATGATAAAGTAGCTAGAAACATGAGACATCAAAGAATTTGAGAGACAATACACACTCTTTATATTAAATACTACTAGAAGAAAATACAATAAGGAAGATGCCACTTCTTCCTCCACCTCAAAGGCTTGCCACACCTCAAGACCTTCTTCTCTCTCTCTCTTGCTCAACACAACAACTCTAAAGCCTGAGTTGCTATCCCTCCTTGAATGCTTCAGCTGATCTCCTTGACCTTACACCTGTAGATCTCCTTGACCTTGCTTGCTTCAATGCTTTTACTTGCCTTAGAATTATATTTTACAATACATGCCTTATGGGTCTATAAATAAGATCCCATGCTTACAAAAAATAGAAGTCTAACTACTAAAATTAGACACATAGCTCGTGACTTAAATTAGCCCCTTAGCATGCAAACACTCAGTTCAACTAACTGACTGTTCGTCAACAACAGTTCCAAAAAATACACAGGCGACCGACGTTGGTCCCTACTGGTCTGGTGCTACCGACGTCGGCCGACTTCCTACCATCACTGGTCTCCTTCTCCACTGCACTTGACCGACATCGGTCATACTGCCAACGCCGGTGGCTCTGGTTCTTCAGCATCCTTCCTTCTAGTGTCTACAAATAGTTGAAGCTTTTAGCTCCACACCACAACAATTGGCACCTTCAAAATCCAAACTATTATTCATTTTCCATCACCTCAATGAACCCTCCTACACTAAGTCAGATGTGCCAACCATCTTTAGTGTGGAAGAGATTCTGTCTGACATTTGGTATCAACAAACCTTCAACTACCTTTACCCTGGCATATTTTCCTCTATCCTCTCTAAGAATGCCCATCATGCATTTATTCAGAGCACCTTCCATTACACCATTATGGGAGGAATTCTTTATAAACATGGTTTTGATGTCCTCCTATTATATTGCCTTCATATTCTAGAAGCCTCTCACACTATCAAAGAGACACATGAGGGTATTTGTGGGGGCCACTTTAGTAGAATCATTGTAGCTAAATGCATCCTTTACCTAGGTTATGATTATATCAAGTGTCAACAACATGCTAATTTACATCACATACCTAGCAATAGTATTTAGATTTTGATAAACTTTTAGCCTTTCTCACAATGGGGTCTGGATCTTATTGGTGAAATCAACCCTCACTCTTACAATGACATGATCCTATCATTACCACAACTGAATATTTTACCAAATGGGTGGAGGCTATTCCTCTTGTTTAGATGAAGGCAAAAAAGATTGTCAAATTCATCACCCACCATATCATGTGTTGTTTCAGTATTCCACATAATATCATCACAAAAAATGGAAAATCTTTTAAAAACAAAAAAGTTCAAGGCCTTTGTGATGTATTTGGTATTAAACCTAGCTTTTCATCACCTTATCACCTAAAAGCAAAAGGACAAACCAAAGCCTCTAATAATACCCTTAACAACATGCTTACCAAAATGATTAATGCCTCAAGTTGGGATTGGCACTTGCACATCCCTTTCACTCTATGGTCATATTTCACTAGCATCTAAACTCTTATGGGTGCTACACCTTTTTTTCTTGTGTTTGGAGCCAAGGCTATATTGCCTCTTGTAGTCTACATAAATTCTCTTCGCATATCTTTGCAAGACCTTGTTTTAGAAAATGATTATCACCAAAAACATTTAGCTCAATTAGAGCTACTTGATGAGTGTCATTTTGTCACTCCTTCCCATCTTCATGTCTATCAAGAATGAATCAAATGAGCCTATAAAAAAATCTAAAAGTTTGAGAATTCAATATTGGAGATCTTGTTCTCAAGGAAAAGCAACATGTAACTAATATGGAGAAAAGAAAAAGGGGAAATTTTTCTTTCAATTGGCTTGGACTCTACATTATTACCCATAAGTATGGATTAGGAGCTTATCATTTTTCCTCTCTCAAAGGCAAACCAGAACCTGAGCCTCTTAATGCTTCACATTTATATTCCTTCTATTATTAGTAGAGATTGTAATCATCATTTGTCTAACTTAAGCTCATCCCTTGCAAACCACATTCATTTCCCTCTTTTTAAGTGAAACTGACTAAAACTAAATCATGTGGTTTTTCATGACAATTACAACCGAATATTAAATATGGATATCATGACTCTATCCATGGTATGATTCTCATAGTACTTCCCATCTCTTTTAGATTGGTTCTTGTGGTTGTTGTCACCTATACCTCTCTTTCACCTACTAAACCTTCTTGTTAGCTTAGTTTTGCCTTCTTAAAGGTAGTACATTGTGTTAAGTTGTGGAGCTAAAAGCTTCACTGATGAAAATAAGGAGGTTGATGAGTTACAAAGTAACGGATGTCGACAGGCCAACCGACATTGGTCATCTTCAGTGTACGCAGTAACCAACATTAGTTAGGGGTCAGTCAGCATCGATTAGACAGGAACCGACATCGGCAACTTGTGTGTTTCTAGAACTGGTCTAATTTTAGACGAATAATCAATTTGCATGTAAAGACTAATTTTAGTCTTGAGTCTGCATTTCTAATTATTGTTTGTTTTGGGATCTATTTAATATATCCATGGGGTTGTATTGTAATTAAGGACTAAGGACTAAAGGATTAGATCCTTCACTTGAAGGCAAGAACAACAATTGGGTTGGTTGTCTCAAGGTGTGTAAGATCAGTTGATCTACAGCTAGCAAGATTAGGGAAATCAACATGGTAAGTAAGATCAATTAGATCTGCAAGTGTACAAGATCAAACGAGATCTACTTGGAGTACTTTGAGTACTTGGTGGACTGGTAGTAGGCGACAACAACCATTGGGTTGATTGTCACTGACTGGTGGAGGGAACAACTCTGTGTTTGAGTTAGTTTATAATTGAGAGAGAGAGAAATATTGAGGGAGAATTACTGTATGCCCAAGAGGTGTGGAAAGAGTGTGATTTCTTCATTGTATTTTCTTCTAGAAGAGTGTTAATACAAGATTGTATTGTCTCCCATATTCTGTGATGTTTCTGAATTCTAGTTACATATTACTTCTAGTTAAATTCTGTGTTTAGTTGCTTATACAAAGGTAATCAATTGTGCTCTCAAGGAGTAGGATCATAACAAGTGGTATCAGAGCTTTATGAGCCTAGATCCTAACAAGTGGTATCAGAGCCTGGTTCGGAGTAGGTTAGTATTTGTTGATTACAGGTCACTCATAAGGGTTTCTGTTTGAGTGGGAGTAAAGCAATGGTAGAAGAAAGTAAGCTAAAAATGGAGAAATTCAATGGCAAGAATTATTAATTATGGAGGATGCAGATAGAAGATTATCTATATCAGAAAGATATGTACTTACCATTGGGTGGGGTTGCATGTAAGCCCATAGATATGAAAGATGAAGAATGGAATGTTCTTGATTAGAAGGCTCTGGGATTTATAAGGTTGAGCCTGGCATCGTCTGTGATTTCCAAATTATAACAGGCAAAGACAATGGTAGAGTTAATGGAATCTTTGGCAAATTTATATGAAAAACCCTCAGCTTCGAATAAGGTATTTCTTATGAAGCAATTATTTAATTTACAAATGCAGGAAGGTGGATCGGTACATAGTCATCTTAGTGATTTCCATGGTTTGGTAAATCAGTTAATTGCAATCAATATAGTTTCTGATGATGAAATTAAGGCTCTCTTAATCTTATGCTCTTTACCTGAAAGTTGGAATAGTTTGGTAATGGCAGTAAGTAATATTGTGTCTGCTTCAAATATCTTGAAAGTTGATGATGTTGTTAGTGTAATCTTGAATGAAGAAATTCACAGGTGAAACATCAAGGAATGCTTTAAGTGTTGAAACTAGGGGAAAGCAAAGAAAGAAGGTTGAGCAGGGGAAATCAAGGTCAAAGATAGACAGGAGATCCAAATCTAGAAATGGAGGTATCACTTGGTGGAATTGTGGAAAGAAAGGGCATGTAAAGAAAGATTGTTGGTTGGTAGAAGATCAGCATGAAGAAAATGAAGAAGCAAAAGATGCAAGTATTATTGCATAAGATGCTCTTGTATGTTCTTTGGATAAAGTAGAATCTTGGGTTTTAGATTCTGGTGCCTCTTTCCATGCAACCCCAAATAGATAATTTTTTCATGATTATGTCCATGGAGACTTTGGAAAAATTTATTTAGGGGATGGTAAGCCTTGTCAAATGGTTAGCAAAAGGGAAATGCAGCTAAAATTGTAGAATGGCAACACATGGGTGTTAAAGGATGTCATGCATGTCCCAGCCCTGAAGTGGAATTTGATTTTTGTAGGAAAGTTGGGTGATGAGGGTTGCACAGTAACTCTCACAGTAGAATCTTGGAAAGTTTCCAAGGGTGCACTTATTTTAGCAAGAGGTAAGAAAGTAGGTACACTTTATCTATCTACTTGTACTACTGATTCTCCTTTTTTATCTACTTCAGATGTAGATGCAAAGATGTGGCTCTGTAGGCTTGGTCACATGAGTGAGAAGGGAATGCATGTTCTTAAGTCAAATGATAAGAACTAGAAAGCCTTGGTTTTCAAGGAGAAGATGATGGATAGAGATCAGCTCAAGAGGCTAAATAATTTTGAGCAGGGTAGTGTTGATTTGGACAAGATTATGATCCAAAATGAGCTCACAGGTAAAAATCATCACTCATAAGAAAACATAGTTATCGACGTCAGTCAGGTGAGAATCAACGTCGATCAGGGAGGAACCGACGTTGGTCATGTGTAGACCAAATTTAGTGATGTCAGGTAGGTGGACACCAACATTAGTCAAGGAATCGATGTCGGTGATCAGAAGGAATCAACATCAGTCGGGTGCAGACCGAGGTCAGCCAGAGGTGACCAAGATCGATCACTGTTAAAATGAATTTTGAGCAGATAGCAAGCTGTCATGGAGTCTCAAATGCCCATGTGGAGGTTCGAAGGGGTAAGTAAGCCTCAAATTTGTTATTCCCCTTCTTTATACTACTTGTTGCTCACTAATGGTGGAAAACCAAGAATTTTTGAAGAGGCAATGTAGGTAGAATCCAGGAAACAGTGGGAGCATGGCATGAATGAGGAAATTGATTCCTTGGAAGAGAACCAAACATGGGATTTGGTAGAGTTTCCAGTCGAAAAGAAAGCACTGAAAGACGAATGGATTTATAAGTTAAAGAAAGGAGAGAATGGATAGGTGAGATAGAAGGCCAGGTTATATGGTCTTGAGCAAGCTACAAGATAATGGTGTTTGAGGTTTGATAGGTGTATGACAAAGCATGGCTTTAGTCAATATCAATGTGACCATTGTGTTTATTTTACTAGGCTGGATAATATTAGCTACATTATCCTGTTATTGTATGTGGATGATATGCTTGTTGTAGGTTCATACATGCAGGAAATTATTGAACTAAAGGTAAAATTAGTTCAGAGGTGTGCCATGAAGGATTTGGGAGTAACAAATAAATTCTTTGGCATGAGTATTTCTAGAGACAGGGAAAATCACAGGTCGATTTTGTCTCCAGAGGATTATGTGAATAAGGTAGTGGAGAGGTTCAATATGTAGGATGCAGAACCGATTAGCACACCTATGGTTGGAAAATAGTGTCCTAAATCACATTATGAGGTTGAGTACATGGTATGTACTAGACCTAATATTTCCCAAGTAGTGGGAGTTGTCAACAAGTTTATGGCCAATCCAGGGAAGGAGCACTGGAAAGCAGTTCAGTGAATTCTCAGGTATTTGAGAGGGACCAGCAATAGGTATTTATGCTATGCAGGGTCAAGCACTTCTCTACATGGGTATGTAGATTCGGATATGGCAGGTTACTTGGATGACAGGAGAAGCACCACAAGATATGTGTTCACTATTGGTGGAATGGCGGTTAGCTAGATTTTAGAGTTGCAGAAGGTTGTTGCAGTCACATAGGCTAGCAAGGATAAGAAGCCTATAAAAATGTTAACAAAGCCAGGAACAAAGGAGAAGTTGAATCTTCATTCAACTTCTGTTGGTCTTCAAGATTGAACTTGAAGAGGGATACAAGCTAGGAAACAAAATTAGATGATGTACAGGTATAGGTACAGGTGCATCTATTTATCTCCAAGTGGGAGATTGCTAAGTTGTGGAGCTAACAACTTCACTGATGCAAATGAGGAGGTTTTTGAGTTATAGAGTAACCAACGTTGGCAGGCTAACTGACGTCAGTCATCTTTAGTGTATGTAGTAACTGACATCGGTTAGGGGTTGGCTGGCATCGGTTAGACAGGAACCAACGTCGACAACCTGTGTGTTTTTAAAACTGGTCTAATTTTAGATGAACAGTCAGTTTGCATGTAAAGACTAATTTTAGTCTTGAGTCTGTATTTCTAATTATTTTTTGTTTTGGGATCTATTTAATAGACCCATGGGGCTATATTGTAATTAAGGACTAAGGACTAAAGGATTAGATCCTTCACTTGAAGGCAAGAACAACAATTGGGTTGGTTGTCTCAAGGTGTGTAAGATCAGTTGATCTGTAGGTAGCAAGATTAGGGAGATCTACATGGTAAGTAAGATCAGTTAGATCTGCAAGTGTGCAAGATCAAAAGAGATCTACTTGGAGTATTTGGAGTACTTGGTGGACTAGCAGTAGGCAATAACAACCATTGGGTTGATTGTCACTGACTGGTGGAGGGAACAACTCTGTGTTTGAGTTGGTTTGTAATTGAGAGAGAGAGAACTCTTGAGGGAGAATTACTATAAACCCAAGAGGTGTGAGAAGAGTGTTTGTATTTCTTTCTGGAAGAGTGTTAATACAAGATTATATTGTCTCTCATATTCTGTGTTGTTTCTGAATTCTAGTTACATATTACTTCTAGTTAAATTCCGTGTTTAGTTGCTTATACAAAGGTAATCAATTGTGCTCTCAAGGAGTAAGATCCTAACACATTGAGCATGCATGAGCAATTCTATGCCAATAAAAATCAAATCAAAACAAAAGCAATATAAAATAGCAAAAACAAATCATGGGTCATTATTAGCATTCATAGACTACTCCCTTGAAGGACAACTGTTAAAAATCAGCTTAAATTACCAAACATAAGATGGACTGCTCCCTTAAAGGATAACTATCAAAAGTATTTGAAATAAGCACATAAACTTAGACCACTCCCTTTAAGGATGGATGAATAAATCATTAGTCAAAGATAGCATTTTTTTGGAAGCTTCCTGCATCGATCAACATCCCTAAACCCCAACAAAAAGAAAAAAATAAAATCAAGGCAAGAGTAGAAGAATTTTGAAAGCCATAATTAGCTTTCATAACAACAGTTATCTTGGAAATCTACAATTAGATCTCCTTAGTATACTTCCTGCATCGATCAATCTACACTTTATATATAGACATAGACTTATTTATACTACCTCTTTAGATACTTATAGAAAATTCATACTAGTCTCAGTAATGGTTCCAGTTTCACCCATTCTCCCTCCACATATCATATGCATGGGATTATGAGCTTACTTGACATAATGTTATTAGGATCCCCATCTATCAACCTAAGCATGCTAATACAAATCATCTAAAAGGATTATTTTCACTAAGCCAATCCAATTTTGGGTTTCGTATTAGTCTTTACCAATAAAAAGGTATCTTGTTCTTTTTTTATCTTTTATTAGTTTATGTAAGACTATCACTATGAACATGAACAATAGACATCACATCAAAATCATGAACGTCATGAGATATGTCAATAAGAAGCAATATCTATTAGTCAAACATAATTTCAACATATCATAGAAAACCATGAACATCAATCATATCATAAACCATAAGCATATCATTACACAATCACAAAAATAAACCAAAAAGCTAAGCCAAATATGGCATTTACCATTTCCAATCTCACCCATATAACCATAAATAAATCCGTAACATGTATCCATCTATAACATATCCTATCACAACCATAAGCATAACCAGAACATCACATGCATAAGCTACTAAATAAAACATCATAAACATGGACCAAATCCATAAGCCATAATCACAAAAAAAAAGCAACTATCATATATCACATCTTAAGCATACATCAAATCATCAAAAAATAATACATGTCATAATATGTTAGCTCTCTCTCAAAACATATACATCTCATTACATCAGCATGCAAGTCGGTATCAAAATAATACATCAAAATAACATATATCAAATCATGGGCCTACACCACTACCACTGGCCCCATCTATACCTACACCTATACCTAGTGGTGGTCCCCTTGGGACCCCTATCTATCTCACTATAGAACCCCACTAACTCAAAATAACTATTGATGGCCCACTAGCCAAGCTTAATGTGTACTTTGCATACCTCAAAACCTAGGGTAGCTAGTCTAATATGATTGCCTCATAATATTTGATATCTATAATAGTAGCTAGATAGCATACTCGAGGTACTATGTTTAGTGGCCCTCCTACTACTACTACACCTATCCCTACCCTCTAGCTAATTATATCTCTCTCATCTATAATAGTGGTGAGTTAACCCTATAATGCTTAAATCTAGCCTTGTAATGTGGCCAACTATCCTTACAGAGCCTATACCTAAGCTTGGGCCATGGTCAACATTTCCCCTACCTATCCACCCTAATTGGTTAGGTCTACAGCCATCGATGCCACCCCTCTATCAGTCCCACCTACATCTACAACTACATAGGTTGGTACCAAGCCATGTATCTTTTTGTGTACCCTACATCATCTATGGGAGCCCTAATAAGAAGCTCCTCAATCCCACCATCTATAACTATTTGAATAAGTCATGGCACTGGTAACTAAACCTTTGATTCCTACCTCCTATACCATGTATATGGACTTGGCACACCCTATAACAAGCTAAACTAGCACCATAGTCAGTTGAAGGGAATCAACTCAACCTCACCCTCTTGGTAGCCCACAATACACTTGTAGCTATGTATAGTGAGGTTCTCCCTCCTATAGCCTAGCCAAATAGGAAACTATAAGTATGGTTTCCATATGATGTCTATGGCCACCAATCCATGTCTCCATATAATGTCCATAACCACCAATCCACCTAGAGCATCCCTAAACCACTCAATGTCATGTTTTCCACCTCTGACCCCTGATGTAGCATAGTCACCCCTCCATGTCATAAAGCCCATAGAGAAGTCTATCTATGTGTACCCCATCCACAACAATACCATAGGCCTCAATACCTATATGTGTTGATAGGCCTAACAGTGTAGAACCATGCCCATGCTAATGCCATACCTCCTATGGTACTTACATCCCCACAACCCTCTATAAATCTAAACAAGCAGCACTAGGACCCACCCAAATATGTTCTTCCTAATAAATATCTAAACCAAAACCCCTAATAGTACATATGATAATCTCCTACTACTAGAATCTAGGATCCCAAAGCAATTAACTATGATCATCAGCATCATCACCAATCTCCTCTCCTCAAGAGCCCTCTTGTACAAGGTTATGTAGCTGAACCCTTTGAAGTTTTAGTAGACTTGGTTTCTATCATCTCCATATAGATACTCAACATACTCATCCCACTCCTCCTTCTCAATCTAATAGATTGCATTACCATAGAGTGGGAGCTGAGTGATCCTATGAATATCCTCTGGGAGAATATTCATCTCCCTAGTTGGTAGCAAGATAGTGTTAGTAGTAGGATCCCATCTCTTGATGAGTTCTACTATCATAGATGCATCCCTAATCACATGCTAGTATTTCATCATCCCTCTTATCCATACCACCTCCAAATGGGCTAAATCATCAATAGTCATCCCCTTAAGTAGCATAAGGAAGATCTGTGGCACACAATCATGCATCTATATCTAGTTTTAAGCCTTCACCAAATCAAAATGCTTTGTTTAGACCTTAATTGGTCTTATCTACCCTTTATTTTTTTTAAAAAAAATCCTCTAACCCATGTACCCCTTATGCCTAACCTATTAGGCAAAACTTCAAGCCTATGTATTACAATTTACACTCAAACCATGCTTAAACCCTTGGCACCTTTTCAATAATCCGACCTTATCTTAACTGACCACCGATGCTTGGGGACCCATAATTCTTAGGGTTTCAACCATCAATGATCATGCTTAACCATTGATGGTTACCTGTGGGCATTCTATGGCCAAAATGCCCAAACCTACCAAGACCTGAACAGAGATCCAATTCAATAAACACTTAACCTAAGCACTCTACCCAACTAGTCTACTAAACAATCACCCACCCACCCTATCAATTTGATGTTTTACCCACCCCATTTGACCTAAACCCCCAAAACCCTACCTAGGGTATGCATTGCCAAACAACTATTTTTCAAATCTCTCCCCTTAAGTGAACACACAAAATAGCAAAATCACACCTAGATATCAATTTAGTGCACCCCCTACCTCATTTGTGATCTCCTTTATGGTCTAAGCCCTTGAGTAGCTACCTAACTACATCATCATGTTCCCTACATCTCAGACCCATAGAATCAATAACATGCCTCTAGCTAATGAGTATCATCCACCTCATATGCACCCTCTTCGTAAAATGCCAAAATCACCCAGAGCTCATTCAAATAAGGCAACATGGTAAAAATGACATATTAACTTTTGTGTTTTTACTTTTACCCTCTAAACATTTAGGGTTTCCCTTGATCATTGATGGTCACCTTCTAGGGACCCTAACCATTGACGATTAGGTTACTGTCTAAACCGACTTTTTCCTTTTTTCTAGCAATCTACCCATTTCATGTCATTTACACCAGGCTCTTACCTACTTTGGAGATGTTTTTTTCCCACTAATCTAACCACCTCATCACCTCACCATTGGTCTATTTTTGGCCCATTTGATACATAATTTTGTGACACTATTTCTTGATCCTTTGATCGTAGTGACAACATTTCCATGTTGACCCCTTTATATTTTATGTTAACTCACACATAATGACCTACTTGTGTCTCACTGAGAGAACTTCATACCATAGATACTTGTGACACTTAACCCATTTGTGTTTTCCTTAGGATCACTTCCTATCTTGGATACCCATTAGAAACAAAGAAATCACTTAAGAGACTTGCATTTATAAGTGTTCCTAGCCACCACACCTATAAGTGGTCACACAGTTCACTTGACACTTGTCCTTCTTAGCATCGACCCTTATTTTTAAAAACATTGGCAACCTCGTCTATGCACGATCTTGGCTATCACTCTTTTTATTTTATTTTGTGCACACATTTTCATCTCAAATGCCCAACCTCATATCACCACCTAGTAACTCATTGTCTACCACTTATCAAACCCATACTCACTTTAGCTTCACCTCACAATCAAACCCATGACCCATATTCCATTTTTATTTTATAGCTCATTTATGCAAGGCACACAACAAAAGGGGAAAACATAGACACTAGAAATCTACACACCTATGCTTCCAAATGTTAGAGTATCCTTGGAAGTACCCCTAGACCCTCATAGGATAAACTTATACCTATCATGCGTAAACCAACTAATCTACACTCAATTATACCTAATTGAGTAACCCTACTCTTCAATACCCTATCCCTAGGGACCCTAATTGTTGATGGTTAGGGTGACCATTGATGGTCATCCTTGGGAACCCTGACTATCAATGTTTAGGATCCACCTTTTTACCAAGAGCATGCAAGCTCTACTAACCCTTTTCTAAATATAACTTATCTAGTTTGTGTTGCAAACCTTTGCATGCATGAATTAGATTTAGATGACCCTATCACACCTTCAATTTTACCTCTTTCTTATCCTATAAGAGAGAGAGGCCTAAGAGGTCAAATTCATCTACAATAATTATCAGGAGCTTAGGTATTTAGGAGTTTTATTTTGTACCTCAACCAAGTTAATTAGCGTCATCAACATTATCAAGCATTATTAGCCATTTTATTGAGATCTAACTTGCCATCACCTCTCAACCAAGCATTTAGATACCATTACTCTACTGGAGTCAAGCTAGATTTTACCAATAGGCTAACTATGTCAACCACCCACCCAATCAAATTTTGGTAAGACAAGTACTTATTTGTCAACATTTATATGTTTTTATTCCATTTCACAATAAATTTAGCCCTTGCTTAACTCCTAGAATTTATCTATGAAAATCCCATCATCTTTTATTGATAAAAGCCAAAATTCCATAGTCAACCACCAATGATTGAAGCCCATCCATTGATAGTTAGGCTAACCATTGACAGTCACCTTAACCACTGATGGCCACCTATGGTAGAAAAACTAGCAAGCTAATTTGACCCACCCACACCTAAACAAATCCACTTTTTGATGTTTCTAACCACTCACAGGCACCTTTATAATATTTTGAAGCATACCCTAACCCATTAGCACTAGTATTAATTAGTTTATCACTGATTAGGTCATTTCTAGTCTACTTTTCTAGCAAGCTTTCTTGTATTTGATTTTAGTACCTTTGGATTATTGATGCAAATATCTTATCAGCTTTATAGTTCAAAATGTGTGGATTGATAGCAGCTAAGGAAGCTCTCACTTATAGGATCTAGCTATTGCTAGTTAATCCACCCAACTATTTGTTTAACAAATAAATTTTCTTTCGTTCTTTTTTATCTATATGTCTTCCACCCAAGCCAAAGAGGAGATCTTCATGGTCTGTTGATTCAATATGTGTTAAAAAAATAATTTTTTCAACCATACCTATATTAAGTTTCTTTTCTCTCTTTTTTTATGACTTAATAAAAAAAATTACATGAAACACCCAACCTTGCATAGGCCTATCAACCCTAGACCTAGGGTTTGAAAATGGAAACTACCATAACTTCCATTTCATCTAACTAAAATTGATAAAAATTTATAATCTAATATGATTTGAGGATATCTATAGGATTAAAGAGTTTATATGTTTTTTAAAGAGTGTATAGTATGGTTTTTAGGATTCTGGCATCTAACTAGGCCTAAAGATACCTAATTGGCAGGAAGGGAGTGAGAGAAAAAGTACTTCCATTATGAATGGTCACCTAAAAATTTAGGTTGAGTTAATGGTCTTTAGTTTAAATATAAAATTTGTATATGGTTCACACCTACTGGATGTGTCCCAAAATAAGCCTATAAGGAGCTAGGCAAGAAAGAAGGAAAGAGTGGTTATTTGAGAGTTTAATATTAAGGATGACGTTATTTATTTGGATTATGTAAGGGATTAAAAATACATCATATGGAAGTACACATTATCCATAGTTTGGATAATAACATTAAAACCATGTATTAGGTCTATAAGCCTATGGGAGAATGACAAGCTCAAAACAAGAAAGGAGGGTGAAGTGATGAAATTTGTGGATGAGAGGATGATGTTTATACTACCTAAGAGAGAGAATGCATAGGAACATGATTGATGATATTTCAAGAGAGATGTGGACTAGATTTTTTCAAAGAGGCTTAAAAGCTTAAGAATGTCAAGAGAGAGAAAGGGTGTCAAAATAAGTAAAGTGCCTATAGAATCAAGCATATCAAATGTTAGATAAATGAAAAATGAAGAAATCAAATCTAGAGAGATGTATAAGTAGGTTGTAGGAATCATCAATAAATCAATAATGTGGGTCTCTTATTGAATTTTAAATTCATAAATTTGAGACACTTTTCATCCCTTTCTTATCTTTATTTTATCTTTTGCATCATCAACTCATCTTTATATTAACTTGTGTCTTTAAGACCTTTTAAGTAAGTGCACTTTTTATAAACCCAAATTTTTATTTATTAATCATTAAATTTCATTATGATAAGGTACTTATGATTTTATCCTATTTTGGTTCAATTTATGTATTATTGGTGTATTCTTTTTATATTTTTTGTTGTACTAACTTTTTATTCTCTCTACTTTTCCTCTCTTATTTTTCTCTTTTACTTTTTTATTTGTTACTTTTTCTATTAGATTCACCATGGGTTTATGTTTGATATTGATTTTCACATCAATAAGGTCCTAATTTCAAATCAAGAAATTTATAAATACATGTATATTTAAGTGTATCTAAGCATCTCAAGAAATCTGAAAGACCATCTATCATTTATTTTGAAAATAATTTATAGATCATTTATAGTAATTCTATACAAATAAAGATAACATTTAAAGATAATTAGCTATAGTAATGAAGTTCATACTAGCAAGCATTACATCACATTAGTTTTCTTAGATTAAGCATTATTGCATATATTTTTCTATTATTTATTATATGATACATTGTTGAGGATCTTGAAAATTATATAGTATTTAAAAACCTTAATGACCATGAATGCACAATGCAAAACACATATTTTTTTATATGTTCTTCAAAATTAATTTCCCAATTAGGAAGCAGAGAAGAGATGTAACTTTCCATTTCTTGGCATGAACTTTTGTGAAAATTATTGAATTTTTTTGGGCCCTTATATTATCAACATAGTTGAATAAAAAAATATGCCTATTTAACACTTCCAAGAATTGTACACTTAATGGTTCTAATCCATAAAAATGGACCTTAATGTTTTTACGAAGGTTCTATATTCACCCAAATAACTTTGAGTTTGATTTGTATTGACATTTTGGCATATTTTTCACAATTTAATTCTAAAAACTTTTTAAATGTCATCTAGAAATCAAGATATTATTCTTGAATCTATTTTATTCATTCAATTTTTTATCTTAGGAAAATCAATTAGGTGTCATATTTTTTACTATTTACGAATAGATAATTTTGTGTGTTTATGATTGAAATCCATTTTTCATGCTACATTTTTTTTAAGATTTACATTCATTCTTTCCTTTGATTTAGATCTTTCTATATAAAATTTATTAATGATCAACTTTCACTATCCTATGGTACCCAAGTGCATTTTAAAATTATTGTTTAAAATTTGGCATTACTATTTTGTTTCAGTTATTTATAGTTGTTCCTTCTTTATTCTCCCTCCCCCATTAATTTATCTATCACCTCCCTTTCTCCTCCCATTTTTGTTAGTTCCCCAATAAACCTACATAGTACTTAAATGTCATCCTTTGGCATGTTTTTATGTTGGGATCCCTAGGGGTTTTTTCATATTGTCATGTAAATTGTTTCACCTATTATATTTATATTATTCATTGATATAACTTTAATTTTAAGTCCATAAATCCATAAATATAGTGTCTTAGTGAATATTTTCATCTACAAGACATTCAAAAGAAAATAAAACATTTATTTTCAAAATGATCTATTGAGAATTTACAATAAATTTAGATAACTATGGCAAGCATTTAGAAATAATTTTTTATAGCACTAAACACCATACTAGTGGCATATTTCATCACAATTGATTTTTATGGTTGGATCATTATTAAATTTATTGGTGTATGGTTTTTGACATTATACATTCTTAAGGGAACTAGTAAGTAGATAGTGCCTATTACTCCCACTGACCTTTAACACATGTCCCAAGATACATCATTTTCATGTTTGGTTTATAAATTTGGGTGTGGTGATGAAGTGCAAATTTAAAATACTTGAAATGAATTTTGAGAAAAATGAGTGAGGATTTTAGGCCCTATATATAATGAACACATTTTTTTTTGAAATTATGTTTGTTTAAAACTTCCTATAATAATACAAACCATGGTTTTGTTTCCTTAAAACAAAAAAATACATTTATAGGAAGGTTTTTTATTCACTCCAATTTTTTGGATCATGTTTATCATTTTATTTTGGCATATTTTTCACAATAAACTTATAAAAATTGTATCAATATTACCATATAATCAAGATATTCTTTTGAACCCTCTTTTAATCATGTTATCTTATTTTTGTTTTTGAAAACTAAGTATGTATGATTTACTTTTCAATCTATGTTTATCCTTAGTTAAATTATTGTATATTTGATTGAAATCTATTTATCATAGTATTTTTTGGTAATGTTACAATAATAGCATACTAGCTCATAGTGTAAGAAGTTTTAGATGCACCCAATATTAAATAATTGGTGCATTATTAAATAAGGATATTTTTATGTTGTTGTATCCATTTAATAATTTCCTCCACCATGATGTGTTAGGTGTCATGGGCTATGGCTCATGAATCCTCAAATTATAACCCTCATTTTTTATCAATGCTAATGAGCATTATTGAGTCTTTCATTATGGTATCAAAGAATGAAATCTGAATTGATTGGCAAAATTTGAAGGAAGAAAAAGTTCTTAAGAGAGATAAAAATAGGTGGAGCCCCATGGCACCCTTCATTTTTAATGTTTTTGATTCTATCAAATTTTTTTTATTATGGTAGAGGATTAAAACAAGAGATAATAAAGGGGTACCCATGCACTCTCACTCTCTTGATATACTCTTTATTTTTAGATATTGAAAGAGAGAATAAAGTAGGGTTTTTTTTGGGAAAATCACGGAAAATTATTTTCTATAAAATCATGACTATCTTGAAGAAGGTTATAATCCTCACCTATATATTTGGGTTAATTAGTTATTTCATGACTAGAAATAGGACTTACAGATATTTATGAAAGTGGTCAAAAAATTGATTATGAGTAATATCCAAGGAGATGTCATGCTTTGAAATTGACTCTACAAACCTGACTTTTTATGATTTTTTCAAGCACAACTTGTGAAAAAAATAAAATTTATATATTTTATTTTGGGTAAGAAAATATTGTTGAATACAATATTGTAATGGGTGTTTTATTTTCCTCTTAAACATAATTTAAATTTTTACATATTGTAAAAGTATCAATTTGTAATAATTGTATTTTTTTTGTTTCTAAAGATGCAAAACACATTAGAAAAATAAAAAAACTCAAAATTATATTCTTAAATCTCATTCATATTGTTCTATATCAACATCTCTAGTTCACATTTATAGGTCATGTCATTTTACTTAAACTACTTCACCCATAGCCTAATATATCTGTAACAATGACTTTTATGAAATCATCCCTATAAATCATCAATGAGAAATAAGGAAAATAAATTCTATTGAACCTTCCTTCTATCACCAATTTTCCATGATTATCAATAATAAATCCCAATGTGTGAAATATCTAGGTATATATGGAAATTATGCCCATCTACAAATATTTCCACTAAGTAGGTGAAATTGATAGGGCAAATCCTTTCCATGTATTATCTTTAAACAATGTATCAATATTATCTCATGTATGTTAATATCTCATTCACATATCATCATGTATATAAAAATTATTATATTATTCCATGTACTAATATGTATATAAGAAGGGTGTGTGTATCAAGAGACTTGTTATATTAGACTAACATTATATAAAAAATGGAACCTAGTTAGAATGATAAGTAACCATTCCATCTCCCTATGTCATATTATTCACAATGGCTAGATATGGACCAATATTTATTTTTCTTAGATATAGTCCTCTTATTCAAGGTGATAACTATGGAGAATCAAAGACTAAGTTATAAACAAATCTAAAGTTTAAAGGCATGTGGCTAGTTATTGATGTCTCATTGACTTTACATGAAATTGTTACTAATCAAAAACATAAATTCAATAAATCTAATCATAAGTAAAAGTGTTACCCACTACATAAAAAAGGATGCATGGGACAATCTCAAGTCTATCTACTAGGATAAAATCTAAATCAAATTTTGCATCCTACAAATCTAGCTACATTGTCTAAAATTGAAACTAGAATAAAAAGTATATGTTTTCATATGTATATTTGTAAATTTTTGGGGCTCACTCAATGAATTAGGATAAATAGTGGTAGGTGAATCTTTGATACACATTATCCTAAAAGTGTTACCCACTACATAAAAAAAAATGGTTACCACATTCGATGTGACAAGTTAAAAACTGATATTTGAATGTTTGGTGAATATGGTATAATAATAGAAATCCATAAAAAATTTAGAGTAAGTATATGAATAATATGTGATTCCATTGAATTACGAGGAGAAGAAGACCCTGAAAGATTTAAAATAGTCTTTTCAATAGAATAATCAATAAAGGTAGAAGTGGAATAAATCTTATTCCTAGAAAATTAGTTTGATTTGTGGAAAAATAGGACATGATTTTAAATATTTATATTAAAATGATTTCACATAGGGATCATATAATAAGAATTATAATTCACATAATTCATGATAGGTAGAGAAAAATAACAACTGTGAAGATTTAAATGGAAATAGAGACCATAAAAATCATAGTAGCAAGGAAATGTTGAAACATAAAATGATTATTCATATGAGGATCATGTATTTTCCACTCAAAAAAAAGAGGATACCATTTATCTAAATTTATCCTTGTATATGGATTTTTCTACTACAAGGAACATTAAATTTAAGAAAGAATCATTATCCACATTGAAACAAGAAATGTCACAAGGCAATGTCTCTATTTGTCACGATACATCATAAACTATTCAAGGTAGTGGTGATATTTATTTACAACATGGAAATAAAAAGTGAAAAATAATATACATGGTGTATGTCCTAGGACTCACTAAAAATTTGTTTTCTATCAGGAAAATCCTAGATGACAACCTCAAGGTTGAGTTTTATCATGAAGATGCTCAATTTATTTTCCTAATGAAAATAAATAGAGAGGCTACAAAGTATTTGTGAGAGATTTAAATATTATAAAAATGTTTTATCTTGATGATGTTAAAAAAAGCCATTAAGAAATTTTAGCTAAGGAGAAAGACACAAAAAATCTATGGCATAAAATATTTGGACACTTGAATTATCTATATCTACTTGCATTGAGAAAATAAAACATGGTTGGAAGCCTTCCCTTACTCAAGCATTCTTGTTTTATTTTAACTAGTTTCCTTGATATAAAACAACAAAATTATCCTTTTTTAAATTTTGAATAATAAGCTACTAGTCCATTGGGTTTAGTTCACATTGATCTATGCATACATGACTCCCAAATAAAAAAATACAAGTATTTTCATCTCTCTATTGATTACCACTCACACAATATATGTCTATACATGTTGAAGACTGAAAATTAGTCCTGCCAAATCTTCAAAGAAATTAAGATCACTTTGGAAAATGAAATTAATTGAAAAACTAGACCCTCTTCTCAGATTGTGGGGTGGATACAATAGTATAAACAATTTAGCATATCTCAAACCAAATGGGATACACCATAAATTGAATGGTCCAACTATAACACAATAAAATGGGGTTGTATAATTATGTGATCATGTAATTGTAAAATACTATGTAGCATGATTTATGGTGCACAAATGTCTTATTTATTTTTGGATAGAGCATGTAACACAATGGTCTAGATTTGTTGAATGGGTCACTCACAAAATCTAATGATTGGATCACACCACAAGATGTTTGGATTGGTATTAAATTAAAAGTTCCACATATTCAAGTTTTTTATTGTAAGACCTACATGTGTGTCCTATAAAATGAGAGGAATAAATTATATAATAAAAATAATAAATGCATTTTTATGGGATATAGTAAATATTCAAATTCATATTGGCTCCTTGGCCTATAAAATATGAATGTGTTAATCAATATGAACATTTTAATTAATGAGAAGAGTTGAAATTTTTCACTTTCCACACATGCACATGATACATGTATCACACTTGTAACTTTTTAAAATGGTGATAGTGGTATTGAAATTAATGGTGGTTAACCAAGACCTCAAATACCATCACACACTACTCAATATATGCCCAACTAGTATATAAGTACAATGTAATATGATAAATTAAATGGAGTTTGTGAAATATCTAGTTCAATTCTGAGGACTCAAAACATGACTCATGAAGAGGTAAACATGACCCTTATGATTATATTTGTATAAATATTTTATCCCTCTAAAATAAGATAATCAAAATAGTTAAAACCTTGTAAATATGCAATGGATTCAAAATATCATTCATTGATGAAAAATAAAACATGACAACTTGTTGATCTTCTACCAAGGAAGAAGCCCATTATATTTAGGTGGATATTTAAAACCCAACACAAGGTATTTTATATCATATATAAGTATAATGAGATAATTTTATTAAAAAAATTATGCTTATGAAAAAGGAACTCACTATGAGGATACTTTTTCTCACACAACCAAGATTAAAATAATCAAAATGATATTTGCTATTAATGCATAGTTTGAATGGGATGTTCATCAAATAGAAGTAAAAATTGATTTATTAAATAGAAATACACATTATTTATGTGTTTTTAATTCACACCAAGGGACCTTGTGATTTATCCTATAGCATTTTAGGATTGATGAAAAAGATTCACTACAAGGTAGGAGTTACAGGGTATTGGGTTTTGTAAATAACATGGTAATGGAACAATAATGGATAGAGTAGTTATTTACCTTTGATGGTTCATATATGGAATTATTATATACATAATTGTTATGTATGTATAGTTAATCTAACCTAAGGTGGGCATGATAAAAAAAAACTCAAATGGAAAGAAGGGTAGGGTAGAAAATAAGGTTTGTGAATCAAAGCTATATGAAATCCTTAGTTTTAGAATAAAGGAGAGAGAATGGGAGGAATACTATTATGTGTTATGATATAATAATACATTTAAAATATATAAATACTCCAAGAATTGAAAAAAAAGGATGATAGTTAAAAAAATAGAATATTGGCAGGATTGTATATCATACTTGCACCAAAATAATAAAGATTATGTTATTTAAGTTTATTGATTCAAATCTAGTCTAATAATTCATCTAAGTGAATGATTTTTACTATTTTTTAACTATATTCCTTTATTTTGAGTGTATTATTACATGTTTTAGGCTTGATA
The DNA here is from genome assembly GCA_037957365.1 of Torreya grandis. Classification (NCBI taxonomy): domain Eukaryota; kingdom Viridiplantae; phylum Streptophyta; class Pinopsida; order Cupressales; family Taxaceae; genus Torreya; species Torreya grandis. The sequence goes on along the minus strand of JARHVA010006469.1, from coordinate 185,651 downwards.
AATAACTAAAATAATTCTACAGTCAATAATAGGTCTTGACAGTCAAGAAAAGTCATTTTAGATCACTTTATAAGCTTGGTTTGAAATAAAATTGAAGTGGAAGATATATGTGTGTGTGTGTGTGTGTGTGTGTGTGTGTGTGTGTGTGTGTGTGTGTGTGTGTGTGTGTGTGTGTAATCCCTTTTAAAATAAAAAATATCCCAAAAAAAACTCTTTAAATGTTAATTTCACTCAAATGAGAGCTCTCATTCTATGTCTAGTTTTGAATACCCTAAACTAGGCTTTTGAAGACAAAAATTCTTCTAAAATGAAAAAAATACTAGTAAAAAACTATGAATTTTTTTGGAATTGTGAAATACAGTGAATTTAAAGAGATTTAATTATTTTAAAATATATTTTACATTTTTAATAAAATTCATTTCAATTTTTTAGTCTATAAGCCTAATTACAAAGGCTAGAAACTTTGTTTTGTGTTTTCTTGTATTTTCAAGGTTAGATAAGAGAATAAATAATTATTATGAGTTTAAACAACATTAAAAATATATATAAAAGTATTTTATATCATAAATATCCCTTTTTTAGTTAATATTGATATCCAATAAGGTTTTAGGCTTAATCTCTCTCATAAGCAAAATTGTAAGTTGATTCTTCCTTAAACCCTTCAGTATCATTTTTGGTATCAAAGCAGGGTTTTGATTCTAATTATAGGTGACTTAAGGATAAGAATTTTATTGATAAGAGTGAATATTTAAAAAATAAAAATAAATTTTCAAGAAAGTGCAAAATGACACTTAGATAAGCAGTTAGATGTGGTGCTAAAGCCGGTCCAAGAAGATAACCAGGAGATGTATTACTAGAGGAGATAAGAAACTTGAAAGAACATTTAGAGGTAATATAAACCACTTAAATAAGAGGTTTTATGACAGGTGATGTGAGTTGAGAGGAATAACTACAATAATAGTTTTTAGAAGAAGAATATGAAGAGCCAATATAAGAAAGACTCTTGAAAATAGTTATAGAAATAAGTTACAAACCCTAATTAGAGGTTTTAGTATATGGAGGTAGCCTAAATATTAAATAATTTTTAAATTGGATAGCTAAAATGGATTATTATTTTGAATTTTAAGGAATAACTGAAGACAAAATGGTCGAGTTTGATTATACAGTTTGAAGGGCTATGCATCTCTTTGGTGGGATAGTATCCAAGGGTAAAGATTGAAAAGAGGTAAAGAAAAAATCAATTCAAAGGATAAAATGGTATCAAAACTCAAATCCAAATTCATGTATATATACTACCAAAAAAATTTGTTCAAGAAACTCTAAAACTTAAATTAAAAATACATGAGTGTAAAAGACTACACTCAAGAATTATACAAGCTTACAATCAGAGTTAGTTATGTAGAAGAATCTGTTGATAAAATAGTAAGTTACATCAATGATTTGAAGTTCATTATTCATAATGAGATTATTTTTTTGTCACCAAAATTAGTTTAAGAATATTATCAATGTTCTCTCAAAGTAGAAGATAAGTTGGAAAGAAAAAAAACTTATAAATATAGAGGAAGAGGAAAAAAAATTAGAGTTAGAGGACAAGAAGGTGGTAGAATTCACTTACATTCTCACAATAAAGAATTAAGAAGCTCTCAAGGTCAATCTAACCCCACAAGAGGAGGTTACTCATATAGATTAATAAGACCATACACAAAAGGTAGAGGAAGAGGATTTTGGGGAAGATGTTTCAAATCTAATAGGTATTCTAGTCATAGGTCATATGAATGCCCTAAGAATCCACAAATAATGCATACAATAATTAAAGGTGGATATTAAGTTGTTTAAGACAAAGAATAAAGTTTACAATCACCATCACATACGAAAGAATTTTAATTAGGAGAGTCCTTATTGATGAAGAGATTTATACTAAATCTAAACAAGGAGGTGAAAGAACTATCCCAAAGGAAGCCCTTGTTTGAGAACATATGCAAATCAAAAGGCAAGTGTTGTAAAGTTATCATTTAGTGGTAGTATAGATAACTTGGTTTATTCAAAAAATGATTGAAAAATTAAGATTGAAAAGATTGATAAATTCTACACCATACAATATATCTTGGCTACAAAAGAGGAATCAAGTACTAGTAAATGAGAAATGTAAGGTTGATTTTAAAATTGGTAGTTATAAGGATGAGGTGCTTGGGACATTATGCCAATGGTTATTTTCCATGTGTTATTGGGTACACCTTGGTAGTTTGATAGGGGTTTATATATGATGTGTTGAGTAACACATATACATTGGAGAAGGATGGAAAGAATCATACCTTGACATCATTGAAGGATGGAAATGAAGTAGCTAAAAACAATACTAAGGTGTTGATAGTAGGTGAAAATTAATTCTTCCAACTGGTAAACGAAGAAGAGTTTGGTTGTATATTGGTTTCCAAGTCCAGGATAGTCATTATAGCCACTAAGTTGACTGATTTTCCATTATAAATTCAGAATTTATTAGATGAATATGTATATATAGTAGTTGATGAGTTTTATAATTAGTTTCCACCAATGAGGGGCATAATCCATCATATGAATCTCATTCTAGAAGTTAGTTTTCCAAACAAAGCAGCTTATAGAATGAAACCTAAGGATAATGTAGAGATAAAAAAAGTATAAGATCTTTTAGATAATTTTTAATTAGAGAGAGTCATATTCCATGTGTTTTACTTGTATTCTTAACTCCTAAGAAAGGTGGATAATGGAGATTGTGTATAAAATCTAGAGCCATCAACAAGATAACTATAAATTACAAGTTTCCCTTACTAAGAATGGAACCTCTAATGGATTGTTTGAGTGGAGAATAATATTTATCAAAGATATATTTTAAGAGTGGTTACCATAAAATCAAAATTAGAGAGGGTGATGAGTTGAAAAAAACATTCAAGACTAATGATGGGTTGTATGATTGTCTTGTTATGTCATTTGGTTTGACCAATGCTCTCAGTACCTTCATGAGGCTAATGACTTAAGTTTTAAATATATTTACAAGTAAATTTTTTATTTTTTAATTGGATGACATTTTTATTTTTATCCAATCAAAGAGGAACACATCAAGCATCTTAGGATGGTGTTAAACAAACTAAAATAATAAAAATTGATGATTAACCTCAAGAAGTATACCTTCATGAAAATTGAGTTAGTTTACTTAGGATTTGTCATTTATAAATATGGTTTAAGTATGGACCAAGAAAATGTAAGATCAATAGTGGAGTGGCTTACTCCAATAAGTGTTTTTGAGGTAAGAAGTTTTAATGAATTAGCTATTTTCTATAGAAATTTCATTAGAAAATTCAGTGATTTTTTAGCACCTATTGTTGAAAATATAAAGGGTGATAAGAATAAATTCCATTAGAATAAATCAACTAATAAGATATTTCATATTTTAAAAAACAATATTACTAAACAACCTATCTTAGCTTTACCTTACTTTAACAAAAAAATTCAAGTTGAATGTGATGATAGTGTGTTAGCTATTGAAGCTATGTTGATCCAAGAAGGAATAACTATTGCTTAATTTGGTGAAAATATAAATGAATCTAAGAATAAGTATTCATCTTATGATCAATAATTCTATTCCATCATCCAATAATTGAAGAAGTGGAGGCACTACTTGTTGCCTTAGGAGTTTATGATCTATAAAAATAATCATGCTTTGCAATTCATTAGTAGTCAAACTAAATTGATTCAAAGATATGTGAAAAGGATAGAGCTATTAAAAAAATTATATTTTTTTCTCATGCATAAGAGTGAACAATCTAATAAGGCAGTTAATGCATTAAGTAGGATAAGTATGATTATACATGAGTCTCAAGTGATTAGTTTGGGATTTGATTCATTAAAAGATTTGTATGAGGAAGATCCATATTTCTAGGAGGTATATGAGGCTTGTAAGAATCCAAAAAACATGGAAGGAGTCCATGGATGGACTATATGATATAATAAGGATTATTATTAAAAGTCAAACAACTATTCATACCTACCTAGGGGTCAATGAGAGACAACTTGATAAAATAAAAGTATAGTCGTAACTTAGTAGGATATTTTTGACAAACAAAGACCTTTATTTAGAAAAATTCATATTATTATTGGCTAAGAATGCAATCTGATGCCAATAAATTTGTGAAAATATGAAGGATTTGTTAACATGCAAAAGGAAGGAATAAAAATTTAGGTCTATATTAGCAACTACCTATTCCTAGCAAGCCATGGGATGCACTCAATGTGTATTTTATACTAGATTTGATAAGAACACAATGATGTAATGATTCTATTTTTATTTTTGTTGATATATTTTCAAAAATGGAACACTTCATAACATGTAATAAGACAAAAATTTTTACTTGCATTACTAATTTGTTATTCAAAAAGTGGTAAGGTTACATGGGATTCCTAGAAGCATTATTTATAACATGGATACAAAGTTTGTTGGACATTTTTGGATAACAATATGGGAAAATTTTGGAACCACGTTGAGTTTCATCTCAACCTGCCATCATCAAAATTATGTTTAAACTAAATTTGTAAATAAAAATTTAGGGAATCTAGTAAGATGTTTGACAAGTGACAGTCTAAAGCAATGAGATCAGATGCTTACTTGAGCTGAATTTACATACAATGATTCATCTAATTGAATTAAAGTTTCAGCCCATTTCATATTGTCTATGGCATAAATCCAAAATGTGTTTATAAGCTTATATATTTGGGTAAGAAAGAGGAGTTTTGAAGGTGAAGACTTTACTACATATATGAAAGAGCTACATGATCAAGTCAAGAGGTAGTTGGAGTTGAATTCTAGTAAGTATAAAGGAGATGTTGATAAGAGGAGGAATGAAGTGAACTTTCAAGTAGATGATCTGGTGTGAGCATACCTTAGGAATGTGAGATTTCCTAAAGGAGAGTATAATAAACTCAAGCCGAGGAAGATAACACCTTATAAGGTTTTGAATAAATTTTATGTTAATGCCCATGAACTAAAAATTCAATACAATATCAGGATATCACCCATTTTTTATGTATAAAACCTATATCCTTATAGATTAGGAGAAGACAAAGCCAAGACACTTTAAAATGACAATGAATAGGTCGTTGATTGGGAACAACAATTACCCAAGCACAAAAAGATGAGCTATAAGTTATTTTGGACAAATGGGTTGTCAAGAGAAGCAATGGTAAATATTACTTCAAATATCCAGTCAAGTGTAAAAATCTTCCACTTTAAAATGCTTCTTAGTTGACTCCATCATAAATATTTCAGTATAAAACCACCATTGAAGACCTCATAAGCATGAGCTCATGAAATCTTTTATACATAGGGATCTTGATGCAAGAGCATTAGGATTTAGCTATTTATTGTTACAAATTTTGGATTGAATAGGTTTTATGATTCATGTGTTGTCTCTATATATTATTCCCATGCTTCACTTTGCATTGTAATGATCATTGTGGCTTGATTTTCATTTTCCCACCAAAACTAAAAATTTAAATTCTCAAACTAGTTATTGACATTTCAATAAATTTTTCTCACCTTCTAAGGATTTTTTTGTCAATATCCTTCATTGAGTGATCAAAGAAGGTCTTAGGTATGATTTATAACCAAAAAAATGTCTTAACCCATATATGAATATGTTAAACTCACTTAATATTTAAGTCCTAAGTTGGGTTACAAAGATTAGTTAGATAGTTTCAGAAACTGTAAGAGTTAGGATATATAAGGGGGGAGAGAGGAGCACATGGGATAAGAGAAAAAGATATTAAATATAGATAAAGACTCAAAAAATTAAAAAAAATAAGGTAGACAGTTCAAAAAAATAGAGTATTAGTAGGACTCTATAGCATACTTACACCAAAATAATAAAAGATCATGTTATTTGAGTTTATTGATTCAGATTCAGTCTAAGAATTCATGAAAGTGAATGATTTTTGTTTTATTTGGCCATATTAATTTATTTAGAGTATATTCTTTCATATTTTAGGCTTGAGAAAACACTACATGAATTCTATAGTCAAGAATTGTTAAGCACGGGATACACTGAGAGGGGGGGTGAATCAGTATATCATATACCTTATAAAACTTTCCCTCAATCAAATTCCACTTAATCAAACATTAAATATATGCAATAAAACTAAAATAATAAACACCACACAAGAGAGAGACACTAGATATAACATGGAAACCCAATGTGGGAAAAACCATGGTGAACAATCTCAAGTATATGAATGAGCACCAACCCAAACAATATTTGCAAGCACCAACTTGCAGGAACACCAACCCCTTTGTTGAGCACCAACCTAGAAACTATTCATGAGCACCGACCCATAGGAGCACCAACCCATAGGAGTAGCAACCCCTTTGTGTATACCACACAACTATCTCTCAATGTTGTTATCTCAACAAATGATAGTTTATTACAACATCTCTTTCCTCTCTCACCTTTGCTCTTCTAAGCTAGATATAACAAATACAAATCATATTCATCTCTCACAATACTCTTCTAAGCTAGATATTACAATATCAAATCAACCTCTCTCACACTTATTACAAATGGCTTCTCAAGCCTTTATTATAGCTTTCCAAATGACCTTTGGCCTTCCCCCTTTGTGACCCTTCAATCTTCATGGAAAATGGCACCAAACTTGTATGAAACTTCATATCCTTGCCTTTGAAAAGTCATGTGGTGACCCTTCTTGAGCAAAAATGTCCTTCCCTCTTTTGTCCTTATCTTGGTGACTTTTCATATTCCTCAAAGTGTCCCTTCATGAGAAATTGTGCCCTTCCTCTTTTGTCTTCACTTGGTGACTCTTGGAATTCCCTAAGATGACTCTTCATGGGAAAATGCGTCCCATCCTTCTTTTGTCTTTACCCCGTGGCTCTTTGACTTCTTCATGGACTCTTCTTTTGTCTCATATGCAACTAAAAATATATTCGTTAATATTAAATAAAAATTAACTCATATTAGCCAAGATATATCTATTACAAACATCATTAAATGCAATGGGGCCTTTATCACCAATAATGCTAGACCTTTGACATCAATGACAATATTTCCAACAATCTCCCCCTTTGTCATTGATGACAACCTCAATCCTAAAACTACCACATCCTATCACCTGCACATACTATCATCTAAAAACATATAGTAACTCCCCCTTATTGTAGCAACCTGTACCTATTCCCTGTATCTATTTCTGCACCTGTACCTATACCTATTATTTTCCCCCTTTTACATCAATAGCAAAGGGCCTACCTGGAGCTAACACTTAGCTCCCCCTTAATTGATGTTGAACATCAATGGTAGGAAGTAATAGAAATTACTCCCAACTCCTCTTGCAGATCTTTGAATGTATCTTTTGATCGTGCCTTTGAGAAGATATCTGATAATACATACACATTGTTCCCTATCTTTTGAGCATCTACAATCAACTCATTTAAATATTTTCTTCTAATCTCATAGCCTTCTATATGAAACTTTAATGTGTATCCTTCATCACATATTTGACTAACACTTGATAGATTATGCTTAAGACCTTTTACATATAAAACCTTCTTAGTCTTAGTTCTACCATAATCCAAACTCAAGGTACCTTTTTCGACTATCCTGGTAGTGGTTTTATCTATGAATCTCACTGTGCCACCATTGATCTTCTTTAGAGTTATTAACTTACTTTTATCTCCTATCATATGTCTCGAACATCCGATATCAATTAACCATGGCTGATATTTATTTCTTACATGCAGAGCTGTTTAAACCATCATAGAATCTTCAAGTTGTTTCTTCTATCGTGAACATGTTTGAACCTTCTTCTTGATGAATGGAGCTTTGAAACTCTAATCCTTATAAACTGACTCGAACACACTTCTACAATACTGAGCTATGTGTCTGAAGTTATTTCACTTGTAGCATACTATGGTCTCTTCTTCAAAGCTTGATAGAGGAGCAAAGAAGTTGTGGCTTTTACTTGACTCTACTTGACTTTCCTTCTCCTTATTTCTGAAATTGTTAGCTCTTTTTCTACATTATAATTTCTTGTGACCATATCCATTACAAAAAAAAAAATAGCCATAAAAATAAGACCTGTCTATATATCTTTGACCTGATTGCCTTTTGTAGCTTTGTTCCCTCCAGCCTTCTCTATTTGAAATGTCCTCTATATTCTTCACTTCTCCCCTTTTTGTTTCCTCTTTTGTAAGAGCTTTAGCATAGCTCTTTTTTCTCAAATTTGATACTTGTCTTATCTGAATTCACCTTTTGGCTTTCTAATATCTTATTCAATATGTTAGTGCTATCCTCAAATTTTGAGTCACTAACTACTTTATTATTGACTGCTTTCTTAATGTCTTCTTTTAAAGAGGCAATTTCAATAACATACCTTTCACATGTTTTTCTTGTTATTTCCAACTATGCTATGAGATCTTCTTCATTCTTCTTGGCCTCTTCAAAGTGTGCTTGTAGATATTCAATCATTTCCTTTGAATCATGTTCATTTTTCTTGATCTGGCGCTTTAATCTTTGATTCTTCTTCTCAACAACGTTTAACTCTTCTAGGGCACAAATGAGTTTTCCTTCCATATTCACATCAGCTTCCTCTTCTTCTTCTTGATCATCTTCATGTATGGCCATGAATAAAATCTCTTCTTCTTCTGAATTGTTGATTCCACTATCTTTCACTAAGCTAGGATCCTTAGAATACAGGCTCTTCTTCTCAAATCCCTTCTTGGATTTGCGTTTGAAATTCTTCTTATATGTAGGATTTTCTTCTTCATCATTATTACCCTTATTTGGGCATCTAGCTAAATTTTTTTAAATCTTTCCATAATTAAAACATTTAAAAGGTAATTTTCCTTGATATTTACCTGTTCTTCTTTTTGGCTTGCGAATGAAAAGTGATCCATTGTCATCTTCATCATCGCTAGAACTATCACTTGATTCTTGAATCTTAGCTTTCTCTTTCTTTGATGTCTTGAAAGCCACTTCTCTCTTTGAGGATTTATCTTGTTCTATCTACATCTCATATGCCATGAGTATACTATGAAGCTCATCCATCTTTAACTTGGCTAAATTCTTCATTTCCTCGATTGTTGAAACCTTTGCATCATATCTCATTGGTAGAGATCTTAAAACCTTTTGTACCACCATTGACTCTTCTAATGTTTCTCCAAGACCTTGAATCTGATTTATGATTTTATCAACTTGCAAAAGATAACTTCCTATATCTTCTTCTTCTTCCATCTTCAAACTTTCAAACTATCTTCTAAAAGTCTGAAGCTTAGCTTGTTGAACCTTTCCATCACCTTTGTAAATATTCTCATGTTTTACCCAAGTTTCATGAGCAGATTTGCATTGCATAACTTTAACAAATTTAGATTCACATAAACCACATAAAATAACATTTAAATCTTTAGAAGATTCCCTGAAAGCTGCTTGGAACAAAATAAACAACATGGATAATCAGTTAAGTGAGATCCCAGTCAAGCTCAAAGCCTATGAAAACAACCTCCGGGAACTAATAAAGGACAACAGAATGAAAATGGAGGAAGTAACATCCAACATCTGTGCTGCTGCTATCAATATAGGTAAACGAGCCAATGAGGAGACCAAAGCACTAGAGGGTCCCAGCAAAAGGATGAGGCAAAGCTCTAGAAAGAAAGATACACAAAAAGGAGCTTTGCTGGAGGCTACCACTCAGGAAACTGTTTTGAAAGGAAAAGAAGCCATGAACTTGATACTGGAACTGGATGAATAATCTGGTCCTTCTTGTTGGTTTAGAAATTGGTACTAATCTTTGTTTTCTTTTTGTTATCTTTTGACTGATGTATTACCAGATCTCTATTTTTCTGGGTTTTGACCGGATGTTTCTATGGTGGTTCTAGGTCCATTTAAAACTTGTTTTTGCTACTTCTTTGTAGTGTTTTTTAGGCTTTGCCTGTGGTCTTAGACGTTCTTTCTTTCACTCTTTGTTACAGGGTTTTGGGGCCCCTTCAAAACCTATTTTTACCTCAATCTAAAACATTTAAATCTTTAGCATTGCATTCACTTGCCTTCTTTTCTACTGGAGTAATTACAGATGTCTGTGGCTCTTCATATTCCTCCACCACTGCTTTCCATATGTTGAATATAAGGGCCATCAAATAAGTCCTCATTCTTATTGTCTAAAAATCATAATTCATCCCATCAAACAAAGGTACCTTATTTGTATAAAATCCTTCCTATGACCCAGCCATCGTGCTTTTCCGATCTACCTTCAAGTTGTAAAAATTTTCAAAAAGGAACCTGCTCTAATACCAATTGTTAAGCATGGGATATACTGAGGGGGGTTGAATCAGTATATCATATATCTTATAAAAATTTCCCTCAATCAAATTCCACTTAATCAAACATTCAATATATGTAATAAAACTAAAACAATAAACACCACATAAGAGAGAGACACCAGAAATAACGTGAAAATCCAATGTGGAAAAAACCATGGAGAATAATCTCAAGTATATGAATGAACACCAACCCAAATAATATTCACAATTACCAACTTGTAGGAGCACTAACCCCTTTGCTGAGTACCAACCTAGCAACTATTCATGAGCACCAACCCCTTTGCTGAGCACCAACCCACAAGAGCACCAACCCCTTTGCCAAGCACCAACCCAACAATAATTCATGAACACCAACACACAGGAGCACCAACCCATTTTTGTATACCACACAACTATCTCTCAATGTTTTTATCTCAACAAATGATAGTTTGCAACATCTCTTTCCTCTCTCACCTTTGCTCTTCTAAGCTAGATATAACAAATAAAAATCATATTCATCTCTCACAATACTCTTCTAAGCTAGATATTACAATATCAAATCAACCTCTCTCACACTTATTACAAATGGCTTATCAAGCCTTTATTTATAGATTTCCAAATGACCTTTGGCCTTCCCCCTTTGTGACCCTTCAATCCTCATGGAAAATGGTGCCAAACTTGTATGACCCTTCATATCTTTGCCTTTGAAAAGTCATGTGGTGACCCTTCATGATCAAAAACGTCCTTCCCTCTTTTGTCCTTATCTTGGTGACTTTTCGTATTCCTCAAAGTGTCCCTTCATGAGAAATTGCACCCTTCCTCTTTTGTCTTCACTTGGTGACTCTTGGAATTCCCCAAGATGACTCTTCATGGGAAAATGCGTCCCATCCTTCTTTTGTCTTTACCCCGTGGCTCTTTGACTTCTTCATGGGCCCTTATTTTGTCTCATATGCAACCAAACAAATATTCATTAATATTAGATAAATATTAACTCACATTAGCCAAGATATATCTATTACAAACATCATTAAATTCAATGGGGCCTCTATCACCAATAATGTTAGACCTTTGACATCAATGAGAATATTTCCAACAAGAACAAGTTTTGACACTAAAAAAAAGTCATTTTAGATCCTTTTTTAAGATTCATTTAAACCAAACCTAAAGTGGTAGAGTTAGATATAAGTTTTTAGGAACTTTTAAAATAAAAAATATTCAAAAATAAATCTTTAAATTTAAATTTCACTCAAATGATAACTCTCATCCTATGTACAGTCCCGAATACCCTAGAATACAGGTTTGAAGATAAACATTCTTCTAAAATGAAATCGAACTAGTAAAAAACTATGAAACTTTGTGTAATTGTGCATTAGGATTATTCTGAAGTGATTTAATATATTTCATATATATTTGACATATTTAATAAAATTTATTTCAATTTCTTAGTTTGTGAGCCTAATTACAAAGACTAGAAATATTGGTTTGTATTTTCTTGCATTTTTAAAGTTATATAAAGGAATAGATCATTATGTGGAGTTGAGACAACATAAATTAAATGTGTAAAAGGCTTTTATAGCATAAATATCCCATTTTTAGTTCATATTGACATCCAATAAGGTTTTAGGACTAATATTTCCCTCTCATAAGTAAAATTTCAAGTTGAATCTTCCTTAACCCCTTCACCATCAAATGGGATGAAAAAATATAAATAAAATTATAACTATAATAATTTAAAGGGATTAGTAAGAGGGAAAAAAGAATAGATTAAATGTTTAAAAAAAATTAAACTATAAGATAAAATAGATAAATCAAAAATAAAGAGAGAAGATAAGGAGATAAAATAGGACGTATTAAATATGAGATTTTATAAGATAATATAGATGGGGGGGGAAAATATAAAAGAGGATGAATAAAAAATTAGTTGTGTAGAAGATTAAAAAAAAAATAAAAAAAATGATTAGTTATAAATACTAAAGTAAAGTATAATAAGAAGAATATGAAAATTAAATCCAAAAATACATCTAAATTCAAACCCCCAACCATAAGATATCACATAGGGAGATGACCCCCTAGACCAAACACCATCCCCTATGTCGCTAGTAGGAATTAAGAAAGAAACCTAAAGGGATTGAATAAGTGTAGAATAGTTACATAAAATCCACTAAGGAAATGTAATAAAAAAGATAACACATGAGAAATAATATTAAAATATATTCTACAAATTGGGACAAAATAGAATGTGTTGTTCCCAAAATCTGTTACTCATTTTTGGGACAACATATGAACTATTTTGGTCTTATAGGCCAAAATTCTCTCTTCCATTCTCAAAAAATGTTCTAAGTATTCAAATTCTTCATTATTCAAGATTATTCAGCTAAGGGACTCACAGGTTCAATAGGTTCAACAACTTCAACAGGTGAGCTCTCACGTAGAACCAAGCCTATAGAGTCTATTGAAATCGGCCTGCAGAGTCTATAGTTTTGATGGATAGAGAAAAAAATGATCACACCTTCGGTATCCATTGGGGATATTCACTTGAAGCAATGTTCATTCCATTACTGGAGTATTTACTTTTTTAGCTAAGGGACTCGTCAATGACTTCAACAGGTGAGCTCTCACAAAGAAGCAAGTTCCTAACACTTAGGCAATTTCAAGGCTGGTTCAATGCCGAAGTTCAATCAAAAGACTTATCGACGGGCTTCAAATAAAATATTTAACCATTGAACCATTGAACCCTACCTAAAAAGGTTTAAAGGTTCAATGGGTTAAAAGGTTCAATGACATCGACAGACTTAAAGAGTTAAGTGCTTCAAAGGTTCAAAGTTTAACCACTTCAACAAGTCCAACCGCTTCAAAAGACTTAAAGAAAAGAAGGATTCAAAGAGTAAAGGTTGAAATATTGAACCATTGAACCTTGAACCAAAATGGTTCAATGAATTTAAAGGTTCAACGAGTTCAATAAGATTGAAAGACTTAAACAAAAGAAGACTTCAAAGAAGAAGGATTGAACCATTAAACCCTTGAACCTTGAACCAAAATAGTTCAAAGGTTTAACAAGTTCAATAAATTTCAAGAGACTTATAAAAATGAAGGATTCGAAGAACAAAGAATGAACCATTGAACCATTGAACCTTGAACCAAAAGAGTTCAAAGTTTAAAGGTTCAACAAGTTCAACAAAAAAGAAAAGGATCCAAAAACTTCAAAGGACCAAAGGATTCTGAGAAAGAGAATGAACCGTTGAACCTTGAACCAAAATGGTTCAAAGTTAAAAGGTTCAAAGGTTCAAAGAAGCTCTAAGCAAAGGAAAAAAGTGGAAGATTCTAGAGACCAGTTCAAAGAGATGGTTCAATTGATGAGTAAAGAAGGGATTGAACTAGGAAAGTGATTGAACCAAGGGACCACCCAAACCATTGAACCATTGAACCAATGAACTTTAAAAGTTAAAAGGTTCAAGGTTCAACGTGGTTCAAGTGATAAAGTGACCAATGACATCCCTATGGTTGTCAAATTTAAGGCAATAAAATGCCCATTTATTTTCAAATAAGGCATGAAACCTAAAGAGAAAACTCAGCGAACAGCTGAAGGAAGCACTAAAAGAGCTAGTAGAAGGAAAGGAGATAGCCTGAGAGCTCATATCATGAAGAAAAGGACAAAATACAACAAGATGTGGTGAGGGAAGAGGGAACGATGCAGAAAGACCAAAAATATCTGCACATAAGTTATTCTAGTAGGTGAAATAGTCCACCAAGTGGACATTAGAGAGCACGAGCACTCAAAGACGCAGCTTATTTTTCTCCATCAAGTAAAGGTGAAGTGGATAGCTACACACATATCAAGAAAAGGACCAGGCAGCCCACACTTCAAAAGGAGACATTTGAGATGAATTGGCATGCCACAATTAAGGCTGATGCTCTATTCCAGCATGGCCCCTTGACAAAATTGGAAATGCATTCAAGGCATTGAATGTAGCATGGGCCATTTCATGAAATAAAGTGCCAAGTCTTTTTTGGCTGCTATATATTGTAATCTCTCTTATTGTTTTAAGGAGATCTTTTTGGGTTATAGAAGCAAAACTCTACCAAAATTGAAAGGTGATTACTGAGACTTTGAACTCAGGTTGTTAATCATACTTCTTTATTTGAATGAGAAAACAAGTAACCTTTTAGACTTTGTGCTAGAATAGCTTATGTTATTTAGGAAATTGTTCTTATGTCTATTTCCTAGAAGCATTCTTGTCTATTTAATTTAACAAGCAAAACTAGTGAAAGTAATCAGGAAGGTGTCCTAAAGCTAATTGTGGAGAGATTTTATGTTGCCACAATTATCTTTAGTGTGTTTATTTTCTATTTCTATTTAAAGGATCTTGGGATGACTTTTTTCTCTCATTGTCCTTCGTATTTCATTCTTTGGCAGTTGAGGGGGAGACTTTGTGCTACACCTTATATAGCTGGTTATTGTGCCCTGTTCTAGTTACTTTTACTACCCAAGAAGGAATCTGGCTGTTGACTAAGTATTACTTTTGAAAAAAGAGAATTACCTCTAGCAATCACCTAGGATTTCTCCTTTTTCTATGAACATCATCTCTAAAAAATGAGAGATGGATGGTGTTATCCTACCCCTGAGTGTTATTTTATGCATATATATATATATAGTATATAGTGCCTCATATTTATAGGGAACCTCCCTTTGATGAGATGAGAGATTTGTCCCCTTTTGATGTGGTAAACATGCACATTTGGCCAATCAATCTCCCTATGATGTGGTTAAAATAACCTATTTTGCTCATCAGTTACTTGGTGACAAAATATTCACCCAATAGTTTTTGGTGACTTAGCTAGGGAAGAACACACAGTTTGAAGCCTCAAGCTCCAAGCTGAAGTAGGGCTAGTTCTTTTCCATTTTTATTCTACAATATAGCAACTCCATGCTATACAAGAAGCCAAAAATCTCAAGGTGTTGTTGACCCTATTTTTGAGTTGGTGCAGCAGAGCAAGTTTGTTATGTTTCCTCCATAACCTCACCTTCAATGAACTAGGAGTCTTCCTCCTACCAACACCAGGTCACCAACATAAGGTAGAGCTTCTTTTTCCTTTGCTAGTAGAGCTTTGCCCATACATACACCACCCAAATTTGTTATCCCCCCTTTCCATAGTCATACAATGGAAATTCAAGGCCCCTAGGGTAACTCATTTGGCCCACTCAATTTAACTCAACCTCTACATGAGCTACCATGCAATTCCAAGAAGAATTTCCCCAAGTTCTTTGGTGATGGGAGAGTTCATCTTGATGAACATATTTAAGCCTTTAGCATATCTTGTGGCATGATAGGTGTGGATTATGAACACGTAGCAGTCAGGCTATTTGTGGAAACACTACAAGGCGCTGCTACAAACTGGTTCTACCATCTGTAGGCTTGGTTAGTGACTGATTAGGATACTCTTAAGGCCAAATTTGAAGTAAGGTTCAAGCCTGAAAAATATGTGCATACCTTACTATCTCAGCTCACATAGATGAAGAAAGAACCTCATGAACCTATGAGGGACTTCATAGCCAAGTTTGACAAATTGAAGAATAGGATTCCTAAAATTGCACAGCCAATAGCTGAGAATCTCAAATGCATTTTCATCAATTCTCAACTACCTAAAGTGATTTTTCTACTAAGATGTGATGGCCACATAAATCTTGCTACTGCTCAAGATTTGGCCACTGAGGTGGAAGATGATCTCATCTTGGTAGGGAAGATAAGGAGAGATCCTAACAGAGGTAAATCTTCTTCATCCTCTAAACATCCATATAAAGGCACCACTGATCAAATGGTGTAAAAGATGGAAAATAAATTGCTAGCCTTGAAAAGACAAATGGACCAAGGTATGTTTGCTCCTCTTTATCAGGGTATGCCAAGGAGGACATTTCAGAACCAGTCATATCAAGGAAATGCTACCAGAAATCAAGGGTAGCTAAATCATCTTCCTCCCCCATAGGGAAAACTTGTCATTGAAGCAACACCAACAAAATCAGTAGTTGGATATCTAGAAATAGAACATGATTTCTCTTTCCAACCTGAGTTTGATAAAAAAAATGATGTTGATCTCTTTGCAACAAACTAAGAAGAATTAACTAGTGACTCTAACATTGGTTTCCTAAATTACCAGGATGAACCTAAAAGTGAAGGTAAATTAGTCGAGGGATCATACGTTGTGTTCACCTAATCCACGAATCAGTTAGCCCAGCAAGCTAATAAATAAAAATTAGAGGAGTGAGTTCAGCCTGTAATTTCAATTGTCAAATGAGGAACTTCTCTACCTTTCCAGCCAAAGGACATAATGATTCCTAAAAATGTAAGTACCTCAAGTATGCCTTCACCTTCAACTTTAATTTTTAAGATCAGTGCCCCCCTCCTAAAAACCAAAAAGATGAACTTCCTTCCTCTATTCCTAGTTCTTTCTAGTCATTTGATATAATCGACCATGTCAAGAAAACCAAAATTCAAATGACTGAGTTTGAATATTTGTAATCCAACCCTGAGTAGTTGGACATGTTGGTTGAGTGTGTGAAGAATAAATATGTCCCTATAGGAAAAGATGTTAAAAAGGTAACTCAAGATCCCCCAAGGAATATGCCCATCCCAAATAACCTTGTCATTACTCCTCATGCTACCCCTGGGAAAATAGAGCCTTTCTATGTTTCCCTATTGATAAATGGACACCAACTAAACAATTACATCATTAATTATAGAGCTTCTGATAAGGCCATGCCTACCAAAGTGGTAGAATCCCTTGGCCTCATGCTAACTAAGACTTTTAGGAGATGTTTCTCCATGGAAAACAAATAAGTGCCATTACTGGGACAGATCAAGAACACCTAATTTGTATTTGCAGCATTCTCAAAAAAGAGAATCAAGATGATAGTCCTGGTGGCCGATGTCCCAGCCTCATACGAAATCCTTCTTGGGTGAAATTTTTGCAAGGATGTTGGTGGTGATTTGAGCATGGACCTGTCTGAGGCAAGGATCGCAGTCAAAGGTGTTATGAAGAGATTGCTCCCTGAAAAGGAAGTAAAATATGTGGTCACTCAAACATCAATGCCTAAATCTCAAATTTTGTTTGAGTCTTTAGGCATGGGTGATTACTTCTTATCCACAAAGGAAGTTCATGAGGCATTTGATGAAGCTCCTAAAGGTGAAAATCTAAAAATTGGTTCAGATGGAACATTAAAAGATATGATAAAGCACAGTGCAAATGCAAAAGAATCCTCCCCTCCAAATAAATAAAAATCTAAGGTAAGGTCTGATTCTGATGATGTATGGATACTAGAATTTGATGGCAAATGTTCCTCTATTGGTTCAGGGGCTGTGATTGTGTTGATATCTCCCCAAGGACATATTTTTCCTTCTTCATATAAATTACAGTTCAACAATACCAATAACACTGCTAAATACGAGTCGTTGTTGCTTGGATTGAGGGTCATTCAAGATAGAGGTGTTAAACTCCTTCATTCTAAAGGAGATACTGAACTGATGGTTTGTTAGGTGAGGAACCTATGTCAAACTAAGAACAAAATATTATACCATTACCACAATCTAGTATGGGACTGCCTTGAATGTTTTGATGCTTTTAATATATCTGCAGGGCCCAGAGAGCTTCATAGTTGTGCAAATTCATTGGCTATCTTTGTGACCCTCTTGGTTCCTCACCAAGATTTCAAAGATCACAAGTACACTATCAAATTGGTATTTTGACCAAGTGTGCTTGATAAAGCTAACTATTGGCAGGTGTTTAATGCTGACAATCAAATCATGTGCTTCACTAACTAAAAGAGCAACAAGCTATGGTAGTGGACCCTACTGCCACGCACTAAAATTAGGTAAAGAAACTCTTCACCAAGAGAGCAAGGATTTATGGTTTTTATAGTAGAGACCATGTCTTGCCATGGGGCAAGAAGAGAGAACCAAAAGGAGTGCACAAAAAATGTGATTCCTGGTGGAGAGTTCCATTTGCCCATCACTGATTCTAGGGAAAAAATGGTTTCTTGCTAATATATCAAGATAGAATGCCATTTTAACTATCTCATAGTGGGTAGCATCTGAAGCACTTCAATTCTTGAAGTATCAGATAAGATCATCTTATACATATGTATAATTTTTGTATAGTCTTTAGCTTTATTTTATTTGGTTCATTTTGTTTTATTTTTATGCCTTTATTTTTGGGTAGCATGACTCCGTAGCCTAATGGCATACTTAAAGTCACTAGATATCTTTGATTCTACTCCCTTTGATTTTTTTACAATCGATGGAAGTTCCCCAATTGGAGCCAGTTGTTGTTCCCAAAATTTGTTACTCATTTTTTGGACAACATATGAACTATTTTGGTCTTACAAGCCAAAATTGTCTCTCCCCTTCTCAAAAAATGTTTTGATTATTCAAATTATTCATTATTTAATCTTTTTTATCAAAGGGAATCATAGGTTCAACAACTTTAACAAGCAAGCTCTCACATAGAACCAAGCCTGCAAAGTCTGTAGAAATTAGCCTGTAAAGTCTGTAGTTTTACTAGACGGAGAACAAAATGATCACACCTTCGATATTCACTGGAGATATTATCTTGAAGTAATGTTCATTCCATTACAAGAGTATTTACTTTTTTAGCTAAGGGACTCACAGGTTTAACAAGTTCAATGACTTCAACAGGTGAGCTCTCACAAAGAAGCAAGTTCCCAACACTTAAGAAATTTCAAAGCTAGTTCAACACCAAGTTCAATCAAAAGACTTATCAGTGGGCTTCAAAAAAAATATTTAACCATTGAACCATTGAACCACACCTCAAAATGTTCAATGGTTTAATGGGTTCAAAGGTTCAACGACATCAACAGACTTAAAGAGTTAAGCACTTCATAGGTTCAAAATTCAACCACTTCAACAATTCCAATGGATTCAAATGACTTTAAAAAAAGAAAGCTTCAAAGAGTAAAGGTTGAACCATTGAACCTTGAACCAAAATGGTTCAACAAGTTCAAAGTTTCAATGAGTTCAATAAGATTGAAAGAATTAAACAAAAGAAAACTTCAAAGAAGATGGATTGAACCATTGAACTGTTGAACCTTGAACCAAAATGGTTCAAAGGTTAAAAGGTTTAACAAGTTCATTAAAATTTGAGAGACTTAGAAAAATGAAGGATTCAAAGAACAAAGAATGAACCATTGAACTGTTGAACCTTGAACCAAAAGAGTTCAAAGTTCAAAGGTTCAACAAGTTCAATAGAAAAGAAAAGGATCTAAAAACTTCAAAGGACCAAAGGATTATGAGAAAGAGAATGAACCATTGAACCTTAAACCAAAATGGTTCAAAGTTAAAAGGTTCAAAGGTTCAAAGAATCTCTAATCAAAGGAAAGAAGTGAAAGATTCTAGAGACCAGTTCAAAGAGATGGTTTAATTGATGAGTAGAGAAGGGATTGAAGCAAGAAAGCGATTGAACCAAGGAAGCGATTGAACCAAGGGACTACTTGAACCATTGAACCAATGAACTTTAAAAGTCAAAAAGTTTAAGGTTCAACATGGTTCAAGTGATCAAGTGACCAATGACGTCCCCGTGGATGTCAAATTTAAGTTAATAAAATGCCTATTTATTTTCAAATATGGCACAGAACCTAAAGACAAAACTCAACGAATAGCTGAAAGAAGAGCCAAAAGAGCTAGTAGAAGGAAAGGAGATATCCTGAGAGCTTCAATCATGAATAAAAGGATAAAATACAATAAGACATGGTGAGGAAAGAGGGAATGATGCATAAATACTAGAAATATTTTTATAAAAGTTATTCCAGTAGGTGAAACAGTCCACCAGGTGGACATCAGAGAGCGTGAGCACTCAAAGATGCATCCTATTTTTCTCCATCAAGTAAAGGTGAAGTGGATAGCTATGCACATATCAGGAAAAGGACTAGGTGGCCCATACTTCAAAAGGAGACATTTGAGTTGAATTGACATGCCATAGTTAAGGCTGATGCTCTGTTCTAGCATGGCCCCTTAACAAAATTGGAAATGCATTCAAGGCATTGAATGTAGCATGGGCCATTTCATGAACTAAAGCACCAAGTCTTTCTTGGCTAATATATATTGTAATCTCTCTTATTTTTTTAAGATCTTTTTGGGCTATAGAAGCAAAACTCGACCAAAATTGAAAGGCGATTATTGAGACATTGAGCTCAGATTATTAATCATACTTCTTTATTTGAATGAGAAAACAAGTAACCTTTCAGACTTTATGCTGGAATAGCTTATTTTATTTAGGAAATTGTTCTTATGTCTATTTCCTAGAAGCATTCTTGTCCATTTAATTTAACAAGCAAAACTAGTGAAAGTAATCAGGAAGGTGTCCTGAAGTTGACTGTGGAGAGACTTTGTGCTACCATAATTGTCTTTAGTGTGTTTATTTTCTATTTCTATTTAAAGGATCTTGGGATGACTTTGTGCCCTCATTATTCTTCATATTTCACTCTTTGGTAGTTGAGGGGAGACTTTGTGCTACACCTCATTTTATTAGTTATTGCACCCTATTCCAGTTACTTTTACTACCCAAGAAGGAATTTGGCTGTTGATTGAATATTACTTCTAAAAAAAGAGAAATACCTCTAGCAATCACCCAGGATTTCTCCTTTGTTTGTGAACATCATCTCTGAAAAAAGAGAGATGGATGGTGTTATCCTACCCCTGAGTTTTATTTTTTGTATATATATAGTATATAACACCTCATATTTATAGGGAACCTCCCCTTGATGTGAGGAGAGATTTGTCCCCTTTTGATGTGGTAAACCTACACATTTGGCCAATCAATCTCCATATGCTATGGTTGAAACAACCTATTTCACTCATCAGTTAGCTGGTGATGAAATATTCACCCAACAAAATGAAACTACCATTTTTGGGGAAAGATACAAAATATGCAAAGGAAAACTTGTTGTTTCTAGATTGTTAATGGAGGAGGTATGGGATAAATAATATTTAAATAAAATTATTTGATTTCATGGGTACATCAATGGATGATACATTGAAATGGTATGTGAATATAATCCCAAACCATAATATGATATGGGATGAATTACAAACAACATTTAAAATTGAATTTCACTACCATGATATACCAATAGAGAGTGTTACTAAGTTGAGACACCTTTCACATAATGATAATGATATGATGAAGGATTCTGACCAACATTTTAAAAAAATAGTGTGGAAGTTAGAGTAACCAGTAAATAAAAAACAAAGGATATAATGGTTCATCTTAGGTTTAGTGTCATATATAAAAGCTTTTATGGATGTAATAAAGTATGAAACAAACGTAGAGACATTTGAAATGGTTGAAATATTAGTAAAACATGAATCAATAGTTAACATTGTTAATTTTGAGACAAGAAAATTTAATGAAAGGATAAGTAGGACATTCAACATCACCACAATTTTATACCAATCCAAAAAAAGGGTTTGCGATATGTGGTGGTGATGAACACATGGAAATAGAGTGCCCACATTATGATATACACATAATATTAACAACATTATGAAAAACATCACCAAAACTAGATAAATAAAGGATATGGTGTGAGATATGTAGAATTTGGTACAAACATCATCAGAGGATGTGCCCATTTGTATAATACATTGCATATGCTACCCAATATGAAGTGATGAATACTAAAAATGAATAAAGCGAGTATAAAGGGATATCAGTAATTTCTCAACATGCACCACAAAGGGATCATAGCTATACCATAACCATAGAGGTAAATTTTTATTAACATCAAATGATATATCAAACACCACCTCCACTAGAGCCAAATGTGGAACCATAAGGTCCACAGAATCAATATTAAAATTAGTACCAAGGTTGGTACTAGGGAGGAAATCTAGGATACTTTAGAGGATATCATAAAGATAATATAGGTTATTACATAGGATGATATTAATAATAAAGATGATACACAATATGGAAATGATAATTTGATTTGCATGTGGTAAGAAAGGAAACATTACAAAAAATTCTATGAAGGGAAATTATAGATGTTTTGGATTCTACCAAGAAAGGGGTACCCATAATTCATACAATTGCCCCTTAGGTGATAAATATCATAGATATGGGATCATTAACATAGTAGAGATATTAGAAATGATACCTTACAAAGTTACAAACCTTATAAAAGGGTTATCATAGTCCCAATAAATGATGCAAAGATGTAGATAAACGCATAGACCAAACACCTTTAATTCTTAGAATGAAAGTGAGAAAAAAGTATGGCCAAAACTGGACATAATAGTTATTAAGAAACTATAAAAGCATAAAGAAGTGGTGTGGGATTTAGAAGAGATTATGAAAAATGAAATACTTATAAATTTATTTGGAGATTCAAATATAAAATTAGAAAAGGAGAAAGGGAAGAGGATACAACATGTTAATAAAAATGTAAACCTAAAAATTAAAAGTGTTTTCAAAACAATTCATAAATGGAAGTAAAAAACATTATGTTGGATGTAAAATTAAATGGGTGTGTTTTTAGTAATGTATTATTTGATTTAGGATCAAATACTAACATAATGTCACAAAGTACTGAGAAACATTTATGCAAACAACCATTAAATGTGGTAACATACAACATTGCTTTAGTATATATGACCTTGAGATCTTTGATTGGTGAACTCAAAAGGGAAAAAGTAGATTTCATGGGGATTAAGAGAAAGGTTGATATTGAAGTCATGGAAATATATGGAGATAATACATCATATCCAATTTTAATAAATTTTAAATGGTTCATAGATTGTAATGGGATACTGGACTTACAAAGTGAAGAAATAATAATCGAAGGAAATGGAGTAATAGTCCGCTTACCATTATAAATAGGTATGTATTCCACATGGATCATAGTGATATGGGATGAAGTGGATGGATGTGATACCAAATTTAAAATTATTATAAAGCATACAAGAATGACTAGGTTAGAGTGGAGTGAAAATTTTAATTCAAACTTAGAGGTAGAAATTCTACATATAGAAATAAGAAAAATTTTAAAAATCTAATCCACATGAAGAGGAGGGTTCCTGTATCAACAAATATACTGTAAACTATGGGAGATACCAAAAATAAGTCATTATTATGTGTTAAAACTATGAAAAGAAATAATATATTATACATAGTGGACCATTAATCATGGATGCATAGAATAGTCCCACATGAAGGTGCAACCTTGAAAGTTGCAAAAACTATAGCACAATATTGTAATAAAAATATAGAAGTGAAATGTCCTGTAGAAATACATGATGAAATATCTATTAAAATATAGGGAGAAGGTGAGAAGAAGTTACTAAAACTAGATAGATAAAAATAATTATGTATTCCAACTGCAAGAAATTAGTGAAGATAATATTTCATTAGCATAGAATCAAAAGATGGAAAATCCTAGGAATATTGGGAAGAATATGTAATAAGGAAAATAATATAATTTTTAATATTAAATTGAAGGTATATAACATATATTCAAAATGAAAGAGGAAAAATGAAAAAAATACAAAAAGTAAACAAAATTGAAAAAAACTAGAAAAATACAAAATAACTTTTAAAAAAGAAAATAAAATAAATAACTAAATAAAAATAAAAATAAAAATATATGGATTGACCACAAATTTTAAAATCAATAAACAACAACACGGTGTGGTAATTTTGGAAGGTGAGACAATGTTTCAAAATTTGGGTAAATAGTGGTTAGAAATTAGAAAAACATTTTAGTGTAACACAAAAGCTTCACAAATGTTTCAAGGATAATAAAAGAATGAATATATATATATATATATATATATATATATATATATATATATATATAATTTTATTATCCTTGAAACATTTGTGAAGCTTTTGTGTTACACTAAAATGTTTTTCTAATTTCTAACCACTATTTACCCAAATTTTGAAACATTGTCTCACCTTCCAAAATTACCACACCGTGTTGTTGTTTATTGATTTTAAAATTTGTGGTCATTAATAAATAATAACCATGTTCAAATATATTTAAGTCCTAAAATTATAGGTATCTTTTAAAGCATCATAATATCAAGTAGTGTCATTACATAGTATAATTATTTTCTGCAAAAATAGAAGACTCAAAGAGTTGTTAAAACGTATTTGAGGGGATGAATTTTGAACACACAAGTATTTTGGTAACTTGAGATAATATTGGAGTGAATAATTAACATCATGAACATTTATAGCATCAATACACTTAACTCATATCTTTCATAATAATCACAACTGAATAAGATTTATTTCTAATAAGAGGTGACATTACCCTATAAATATAGCCAAGCAAGTCAAGTAAGGATATTACGGTATCTTATGTTAGACATAAGTTTCCTATTTTTTATCATGTTACCCTTATACAATAAATGTTTTTGTATCAATTTATGGATAGAAATATAAGGTCCATGTGTTGTTTTGAATTGTTCATGTGAAGAATAGTCAAAGTTGTCTCAAGTAAGACAAAGTATAATGGTCGGGTAAATGTTGGTAGGTTTATTAAGTGGATTTATAAAAGAATAAATATAACATACAGAGATTAAAATCATACCAAATTTGACCACAAAGGTTTTAAACACACCACAATTAATTTACAACATCATATGGATCTTCAAGGCTTGTTCTACTCATTTTATATGAAGAATGTATATTAGTATAAATAAGTAAAATGAATATATACCATATAATATATGTAAATACCCTCTAATTTGTAGTTAAGAAGGTAACCAAGTGTAAACCAATGATTATCAAAAGTAACGATGAGTGAAGATATGTATCCTTTATATTTTAAAGTGTATATAATTATATAAATTGTGTGAAAGAGAATATCATATCATAACTAATGACATTAATGAAAGAGAAGAACATTCAAGAGAGAAAGAGAGGGTAATAAGAGGAATAAGGTGGAATATATAAAAATATAAAGAGTACATATAAAAATAGTATGGAGGTATAGAGTAAAGTTATATGCATAATGTAATAAATGTTTTATAATTATATATATGAGTAAAAAATGTTAGAGTAGGAAATATTTGTGTAATGTGTACCATGTATATGAATTAATAATAAATGAATATATTATCTAAGTATTAAACCCACATAACTAACCTTTGCATTAAATTTTATGTAATCAAATTCAACTTGAACCTCATAAATATTTGTAACCAAGTAATAGATTTTATGTCAACATGGACCATCATACCCTTTTGAAAAGCTTGTCTCATTGTCAATAAATCCATAAATAGATTATGTGGGGACATATGTTGAGCCTTGAATATACTCTAAATACATCTAAAACTAGATTTCAAGGTTTTTAGTGTTATATTGTGAGAGTTATGTGATAATTCATAAAATAAGTTAGACCTTTCCCTTTTTAATGTGGGTGCTAAACTAGAAGCAGATGTCGCTAATGTTATCACAAATATATATGAGAAATAATAAAAAAATGAGGTAATATATGGTGTCTCAAATCCTAATATATCAATTTACCCCCCTTAATGAGTGATGTTACCCATTTTTTTAAACTTTAGGTTCCATGATAAGGGTGTTGAAACAATGCTCCAATAAAAAAACTAGTGGTGTAGTGATGTTGACTCCAATTTGTGATAAGGAATGTAAGATGCTAAATCCCTGAAAAAGATATGTATATATTTTTTTTGTGTTTTCTTATGTGGTGTACTATATGGGATTCTAACGATCATTCAAGTTTTAAAAGTACATTTTTTTTGCTTAAGGTGTGCTCTTGGTCCTAATAGTAAAGTGTATAATTTGTTATGGGTGTGTATGATGCCATAGAATGTGTGTGATTATTTTACTCTAACACTGAGAAGTAGGAGTGTGTTTAATATTTATTCATTATAAATAGATGAAAATTATCCTTGTACATAAGAGTGGATTATAAATGAATCATATCCATGTCATATGGATGTTGCATGCTTAGGAACATGGAAAACTCCTATGTCTAATTAATTGACCTGGATGTTATAGTGATGTTGATACAAATGATCTCTATTTTTTTTATTTTGATGTTTGATATCAAAAATCTAAGATATGTAAGTGAATTTGAGAAATTGTGTGTTATGGTTCTTCTAAGAACTATGAAACTTCATGTGTTGGCATAAGACATGTTGTTGGAACATAAGTTGGCATGTTGATGGTGTAGAACCACATAGGTGATTGTACATAATGTAAGGAAAAATATACATAGATCAATGTGTGCATAGACATCTAATACAAAGTGTTATTATGTATTGTATTATTTATGTGAGAAGATTGGTGCTTATAATACCATTATAGAAAGGAAAATACTTTACCCCAATTTTTTAGGTCCATCCATCCATAATGTAACTTCAGCAAATGTGTAGTTCTTTTCACATGAATTTTTGAAAAAGAATAGGTATATTGGGAATGTATAATTCCTCTACATATAAAATAAATATAAATATCTCAAAACTAATGAATTATATGACCATTATGATGATAATGGTAGTAGGTAACTAGAGAGTGCAGTGTGTTGTTCTTAGGAGAGTGTCTTCAAAATTGGTGAGGTTGAGCTATGTTATTTTATTTTCACTAGCGGTATGCAATATTTTATTAATGAATATTCTTTGGTTTGTGTTTCTATTTTTATTAAGGATTATTATACTTGGAATTCTATGCACGTGGGTGAGGATTATTTTACACTGAGCACTATTGAGAAGCTTTCAATTTTGATTCTTGTGGTTTTTTTGTTGAGATGTAAGTCATCTTAATCCCTGTAATAGATTTAGTGTAGAGTGTGGATGAAAAGCTTTATATATTTGATATATTTAATTATAACAATAGCATGCTTTTAGAGGTATAATATACTAAGAGGGAGGGTTGAATCAATGGTGTCAAACAATCTAATTCAATTTCCAAACCCTTGAAAATACTTAAGCATTCAACACAAACATATAGTAGTAAACAATGAACATAAATCAAGATCACATACACAACACAATATCTATGTGAGAAACCCTCTTGGGGAATAAAAACCACTCTCAATCCTAGAAACACATAGACTACCCTCCTATAAGATGATCATAAACAAGAGACTGATCAATTCCTTTTGATCAGGAACCTTTAGTCAAGTCCTTCTAACCTATAACCTTGATCAAGTCCTGATCAAAGGTCTTTAGTGAAACCATGTTTCACAAGGAGTAACTACCCCTAAGTAAGATCAAGTCCTTTAGACCTTCCTTAAAAAGAACACTTCCACCTTAGAACTGATGTCTACAACACCTAATGATGGACCTCTTAATTATCTGACAACTACACAAACTCTCTTTCTAACTCATACAGACCTCTTACATAGGCATGCCATAATCTTTCTCCTTCACTCAAATAGTCCTCATATGCACACTCAAATATCTTCACATATACTCAAATTTCAAGATCACTCTCCTAACATTAATAACATAACCTATAGGTCATACACATAGTCAATAAATTATTCTCCATATTAACTCAACCAATAGGCACACTACCTATCCTTCACTCCACAAACCACACATTTAAGCCTCTCACAAATTTATCCCAAGTCTCTCGCTTGCAAGTATAAAAACCAACACATTTGGTTTCACTATAAATAGATTAATCATGAATTATCAATTCCATAATAATAATTTTTGGCCACAATACATGAATTCACCCTTATGTCATCTCACATGGGGTCAAATTTAAGCAACTACACCTTTTAACAAAGCCCTTGTAGCTTTTACAGATCTCATGGAGACCTATTCACCCATTTAGCACACCATAAAACAAAATAATAACACATGACCACTTTTAAATACATGGGTCCACTCCTTATGTCCCCTTCAACATCCTCAAATGATCACAATCATCTTAACTCACCTCTGCATATGCTCAAACAACTCAAATAGAGACCTTATATATAGGAACACCATTATCAAACATACAATCATCTTCCTAAGCATTGTTCATACTCTAGATAGACTAATCACACATCTAAGATACTCACATATCATCCTCATGGAGTCTACAACACTCCTAAATAGCAAATTCATCATGAGACATCAAAATAACATCAAAATGAGCTCAAATATCCTTCTCAGGTCATTTGCAAAATAAGCATGAACACACAGTCAACTTTAAACATTAATATCCTTGATTGTACACACTTTCAGATCTTTAAATCCATATTTTTAAATGCACCATGGAGTCCTATACATATTTTATTTTTACTACATGAGCAAATTCATCTTCCATCAAGATATATGGCTCAAAGACTAGACACTAGTTTTCCCTATGTTAAATTCAATATTTGAATTCAAACAGTCACAATTAGTCTTAAAACATAATGCTCAAATATCATGACCTCTCAACTCAAATCAAATATGCACCGTTTATTTTTTTATTTTTTAACATAGTATTCCAATGCCAAATGTTAAACATTTATCACTTTGAACTTATTTCATTCAATCTTAAAATATTGACTCAATGTGCTCATTGATCTCTATGAATTAGTCAGGGCTTTAACTATCAACACTCATCATTTGATCAATTTATATGAGCACCTGATCACCATTGGATTCTTATCTTGTACCTTTGTTTAGTCATTAAACATCATGCACATATCCTTATCTCATTACTTCCTAATTTTGAATCAATGCACACTATCGATCTTTCTCAAGATTTAACCTATACATAAATGACTATGGGGACCCTTTCAATATTCCTAGAAGGCCAACTTTCCACCTCAATAAATTCTTATAAGCTTACTTACATGATCTCAAACATGGACCAGATGATCCCCTCATATAGGAGAACTAATCATTTAACAAATAGCTCTTGGAACCCTAACATGTGTGAGATATAATTCCATTGAAATGCCTTCTCAAAAACTTTTGTCACAGAGCCAACTATGTCAAAACCTACTTGAGAGACCAACTTTGAACATGCATAACTTTTGTCGTGCTTTAGTGCATGATCTAAATTTTAGCACAAAATAACTAGGATCAAAACTAAACAAACATATATGATTAGTTTCTATTGAAACATTCACATATGCAAGATATGCCACCATAAAAATTCTCACTCAACTCTTCTTGCCATATTATAAAATTGACTAAGTATAGAAAAACATAGTCAAACTGCCTGGGAACCCAACTTTGTATATGCACATATTTTGACGCACTTCATCACATGATATAAAATTTAGAAAAAATAAACTAGGAAAAAAATAACAAACCCATATGATCACCTTCTCTTAAAATGTACACACATGTGAGATATTCCATCATCAAATTGTTTACTCAACTCTTTCTAGCCACATTGCAAATTTAGTTATGGAAAAAATAGTGAATTCTATCTTAGAAGCCAACTTTTCACCCTCATATATTTGACCATGCTTCGATGCATTACTTGAGATTTAGTGAATAGAAAATAGTGACTAATGTGATCAAAACCATATGACCAACTCCCCTTGAATCATCCACTCATGGTAATGTTGATGTCAACAAACTACCTACTTAGATTTTCTACCACTAGACCCAAACTATCTAGATAAAAACTATGGACTACCATATGAATTCCACTTATGCACATAAGATATCCAAGTATAAATAACATATTAGGGACCTATTTTACATCTTCCAATTACCATAATCATCCTTGAATATCTCTAATCATGCCAACACTGAAGATCAACCAAATATACTTCAAGAAAACTAAGACAAACATAGTGCACATTTTGTTATTTTCACTTAGGCTAATAAAGCACTTAATTCACTCACCAAGACACCTCCATGACATCACCATGACATCACTTAAAACTCTCCAAAAATCTCCCCATTTTTATTGATGTCAACAAACATCATATATAACAATATACATCTCACCTTCTCTCTCTTCAAGCATTCCCACATTAGGAACATTCTTCCCCTTTGACACAATGACAAAGTGGGCACAAACTAATCTTGAGGACCTAAAAATACTATCATATAGGAAAGGACCATCTTATAAAGATGATAAAAACTCCCCCTTACCTTGAGCCTACTTCATCTTACTTTGACAACATCCTCTTGCTCCATGCCAACACTCTCTTCAGTCAATCACTACAACCAATGAAGAAAGAACACATAAAAAACACAAAAATTTGATGGAACACATCAAGAAACATATAAGGACTCCCCCTTAGATTTATAATCAAGTTCACCACTTGATTATCTTCAAATCTCTATACACCATGAGGAACCAACATACATGTTTACTAGCCTTCTCTCTCAAGCTACCATAAGGACCATCAACAAAACTTAAATCCACTCACCAAACAAAAAAAATAATCTTAATCAACCTAATAATTCTCCATGAAACAAGCATACCTTTCTCTTTTGGAGTAACTGATCAAAAAGCACTCTTATCTTCTTCACACTAGGCCTATCTTAAACTCCTTATAACCCTACCTAGAACTTGTAGAGACCACACCTTTAATTAGATACATATTCAGGACCTAAAAATTCATATCTATATCACTCTATTATTCCCCCTTGAGCACACCAATTTGAAATAGCTATCTCATCCTCTACAACATACTTCCTTTACAACCCTACTACCTAATTAGGCCTCCAATTTGAGAAAAATTTGAATAAAGTAACACCCAAAAACCTTAAAATATCTATGGATATTTATTTGATAACCCATTTGGCCCATTCAACATGTTATGAATCCTCATACCTTAACTCATAAGGTAAACCACTTTTCTAGCATAGCCCAAAACCCTAGAATCTCAAAACAAAGTCAACATAACACCTTCCAGTCAACATCCACCTCTAAAACTTCTTAGACACTTGGAGACAACCATTACACACTTATGGACCAAGATTTGAGCTTTCACACTATCGGTAACCTTGACTTCCTATAACCCTTTTTATGACCTACAAGCTCTTAAGCACAAACTAGGAAACCTAAGAACTAACAAAAATATATAAATAGAATTTAACATACCTTTTAGATTAAAAAACACATAGAGAATTCTATAATAATTTCAACAAGCCTTTCTAATAAAAATATTACCTTTATAAATCATAAATCCTCTTTTGCCATCTAGGAACCTTCAATCTGACCCTACAGACTGTTCCTAATAAAACACCACAACAACACTTGCTTCTCCACTTTTTAGGAGTCTATTAAGAAGCATAGATGGAGACACCCTTTATACCTCAATGATATACAACAATAAAAAATTCCTCATATTCCTCCTCTTCCTTGCTCAATTTATACTTATAGTTGTTGTTGTTGTTGTTGTTTTTCTTTAGAGAAACAACTTCTTCAACTACTATAACATTATCCTTTTCTTATATGATCAGATTATCAATACATGGAGACAACATAGATTCATAGCATACCTTTTCATATAAATAATAATCCTTGCATCTTATATCCTCATCACTAGGCACTTGTTCAACAACAACAAGATGTTAACTTGGATCCATACATACCTCAGAACTAGCTTCAACTAGTACCTTGGTCTTCTCCTTGAGCTTAGTTTATTCATTCTCAATATGAGAAGATAATGATAACTCTTGGGACTCTTTAAAATTTTAAGAATTTTACACCATATAAAATGTATTACTTAGACCTAGAGACTCATCATGATTCATATTTACAACCTTTGGTCTCCATGAATTAACTTGTCTTCTTTCATAAATTTTGGGAGCCTGATTGAGCCTATTCTAACTTGTAGGAATTTTATTGCAAAACCTAGAAATGTGACCTCTTTGTTCACAATTGAAGCATACCATACTTTTTTTAGAAAATTCTTTCTACCTTTCCATATTTAGATAAAATATTACAATGTTTCCTAGTTCATAACAACTATAACACTCAATATCTCTTGAAGCAAACTTAGCGTGTCTTACCTTAAATGGAAAATGTTTTGCAAAGTGTCCCACATAATTATAGTTGAGATAATCAAACTTGCTTACACCTTTTGACTGATGACCCCCATCATAGTTATATGCAAATTCATTCTTAACATTTATTCTACATTCTCTAGTTTTATGCCCAAACTGATTACATGTATAGCAGTAACCATTGAAATTTGCATACATCGTAGAATTTGGCTATCTAATTTAATTTGTCTTTATTCTACTAGCACCTTCATGTCTTGTTTGATGATTTATCTTCAAATAATAATCCACCTTGTTTACATTAGTCTTTATTTTGACTTGAGTTATAGTCTCTTGTTCTTCTTTGTATCCATGACCAGTCTTATAACTTGCATGCTTTTGATCATTTAGAATGTTGTCTAGATTACTTGAGCTCTTTTCAAATCTCATAAATGACATTAACTTACTAGATAGATTGTCTGACTTAGATTTCAATGACTCATTTTCAACTACATACCATGCACATTCATCTTCTTTATCTTCTAATTTTGTTGACATGATTTCCAATTGACAACTGAGATGTTTGACCATATCTTCATGTTCCTTGGCATCTTCATCAATTATTACCTCAAACACATTGAATTTTTCTTCAAATTCCTTGTGTTTATATTTCATCTTCTTATTGATCTTCTTCTCAATCTTTAGTTATTCAAGAGCATTCATCAATATAGTCTCGTAGTCCACTTCATCTTCATCATTATCTAAATCACTCTAAGTAGACTCCTTCTGATGTGAGAAACTTCCTTCCTCAAGCATGAACAAACATTCATCTTTAGCAGGGCCATGATCTTCATGATCATATTTTGAGTCATTATCTTCACTCTCATTTGATGATCTGTAATCTTCTTTAGTGTAGAGACTCTTCTTGTCCTTGAAGTACTTCTTGTTGTCAAACCTTTTGAATCCCTTTTTAATTTTATCAAACCTAAAATATCTCTTTCCATCATCATGACCTTTATCATTTTCTTCATCATCATATTTATTATACTTATGAGGGCACTTATTATTAAAATGTCCTATCTCACCACAATTGAAACATTTGAGAGGTAGGTTATCTTTATACTTTCCTGAACCTATTCTCAATTTTATTAAAATCAAATAAATTAGTTCATCCTCATCTATATCATAAATGTCATCCTCTTTGATATTCTTACCTTGAAACTTCATATTTGTCTTCATTTAAGTCTTAAAATTTTCTTCCTTATTTGGAGGTATATCATCATTCTTCCTCATCTCATAGGTAGTAAGGGTATCAAGTAATTGATCCATCTTCAAATGAGTAAGATCATGACTCTCTTCTATATCAGATACATTCAAATCATATCTATGGGATAGAAAACTTAATACCTTTTAAAAAATAGTAGTCTCTTCAAGTTATCTCCAAGACCTCTAATGATGTTTAGAATCTCATCAACTCTCTATATAAAGGATGCCACAATATCTTTTACATTCATCTTGAGACTTTCAAATTGCCTTCTATGAGTTTGAAACTTAGCAATATTAACCTTTAAATCTCCTTCAAATATAGTATTCAATTTATCTCATATTTCCTTGGCATATTTGCAATGAATTACTTTTTTCAGACCACAAGTGATGGCATTCATTGCCTTAGAGTTGATCTTAAATAGCTTCTTGTTTGTAATACTAGATGGAGGAATAGTAGGAGAAAAATAACCATATAAAATAGATTGCCATAAATGAAACCCTAAGGGCATAATGTATGTCTTCATCCTAGCACTCCAAAATGCATAATTGTATCCATTAAACATCGATGCTTGCTTAGTAGAGAAACAACCTTGCACATTTTGACTAGCCATTATACATTGGATCACCTTCAAGCTATCAATCCTTTACCAAAGGAACTTTATCTAATACCAATTTTTAGAGGTACAATCTACTAATATGGGGGTGAATCAGTGGTGACAAACAATCCTATTCAATTTCCAAATTTTTGTAAATACTTAATCATTCAACACAAACATATAGTAGTGAACAATGAACATAAAACAATATCACATATAAAACATAAGATCTATGTGGGAAACCCTCTTGGGGAATAAAACCCACTCTTAAGCCTAAAAACACATGGAATAATGTCCTATAAGATGAGCATAAACAAGATATTGATCAAATCCTTCTGATCAAATGTATTTAGTGAAACCTTGTTTCACAAGGAGCAACTACCCCTAAGGAAGATCAATTACTTTAGACCCTTTTTGAAAAAACACTTCCACCTTAGAACATATGTCTTTAACACTTGATGATAGACCTCTTAATTATCTGAAAACTACATAAACTCTCTTTCTAACTCATATAGGCCTCTCACATAAGCATGCCATAATATATCTCCTTCTTCACTCAAATAGTCCTCATACACAAACTTAGACCTCTTCACATATGCTCAAATTATAAGAGCACTATCCTGACATTAGGAACATGACCTATAGGTCATATACATAGTCAAAAAAAATTCTCCATATCAACTCAACCAACAAGCACACTACCTATCCTTCACTCCATAAACCACACACATAAGCCTCTCACAAATCTCTCCCAAGTCTCACACTTACAAGTCTTGAACCAAACACATTTGGTTTCACTATATATAGAGAAATTATAAATTATCAAGTCCATAATAATATTTATTAGCCATAATACATGCCTTCACCCTTAAGGCATCTCACATGTGTCACATTTAAGCAACTACACCTTTTAATAAGGCCCTTATAGCTCTTATAGGTCTCATGCAGACCTATTCACCCATTTAACACAGCATCAAACAAAATAAGAACACATGACCAATTTAAAATAAATGGGTCCACTCCTAATGTCCCCTTCAACATCCTCAAATTATCACAATCATCTTAGCTCACCTTTGCATATGATCAAACAACTTAAATAGAGACCTTATATGGAGGAACACCATTACCAAACATATAGTCAACTTCTTAAACATTGTTCTTACTCAAGATAGATTGATCATACCCATAAAATACACATAGAGCATCCTCATGAATTATAAACCACTCCCAAATAGAAAATTCATCATGAGATAATGAAACAACATCAAAATGATCTCAAATATCCTTCTCAGGTCATTTTCAGTATAAGCACGAATACACAATAAATTTTAAACATTAATATCTTTGATTGTACACACTTTCAGATCTTCAAATCCATATTTCTAGATGCTCCTTGGAGTCCTCTTCATATTTTATTTTTACTACATGAACAAATTTGTCTTCTATTG
The DNA here is from genome assembly GCA_037957365.1 of Torreya grandis. Taxonomy (NCBI): domain Eukaryota; kingdom Viridiplantae; phylum Streptophyta; class Pinopsida; order Cupressales; family Taxaceae; genus Torreya; species Torreya grandis. Next base: position 150,088 of record JARHVA010006469.1, on the reverse strand, counting down.
AATAATATTTCCCAATGACTAGACACTAGTTTTCCCCTATGTTAAATTCAAATATTTGAATTCAAACGGTCACAATTAACCTTCAAACACAATGCTCAAATCTTGTGACCTTTCAAATATGCACCATCGATCTTGTTTTTTATTTAACACGTAGTCTACCAATGCTAAAAATTAAAAATATGTTTCTTTGACCTCATCTCATAAAATATTGAAATGTTGACTCAACATGCTTCATCGATCTCTATGGATTAGTTGTGTCTTTACTTGTCAACACTCACCATTCGATCAATCTATATGAATACTCACTCACCATTGGATACTTATCATGTACCTTTGATCAATCATTAAATAACATGCTTTTGTCCTCATCTTATTTCTTCTTGACTTCTTAGAGCAATGTGCACCATCAATCTTATTTGAGATTTAACCTATGTATAAATGACTAAGTATGGAGACCCTTTCAATATGTCTAGAAGGCTAACTTTTCACCTCAATAACTTATTTTTCACTTACTTTCATGATCTCAAACTTGGAATAGATGATCTCCTCACATAGGAGAACCAACCATATAATAACAACTCTTAGAATCCTCACACATGTGAGATATAATTATATTAAAATGTCTTCTCAAAAACTTCTGTCACAGAGCCAACTATGTCAAAACCTGCCTGAGAGGCTAACTTTAAGCATCCATAACTTTTGTCACACTTTAGTGCATGATCTAAATTTTAGTGATAAATAACTAGGATTAAAATTAAACAAACCCATATGATCATTTTTTCTTTACACCTTCACACATGAAATATATTTCACCATCAAAATACTCATTCAGTGCTTCTTGCCATATTGCAAAATTGACTATGGAAAAACACAGTCAAACTACCTAGGAGCCTAAGTTTGTATATACATATCTTTTGATGTGATTCATCACATGATCTAAAATTTATCAAAAATAAACTAGGAAAAAAAAATGAATAAACCCATATGATCACATTCTCTTAATATTTCTACATGTGTGAGATATTCCATCATCAAACTATTTACTTGGCTCTTTTTGGCCACATTATAAATTTGGCTATGGGAAAATAGTGAATTTTATCTTAGAATCCAACTTTGCACCCTCATATCTTTGACCATGCTTCAATGCATGACTTGAGATTTAGTTAATATCAAATAGGGACTAATTTAATCATAACCATATGACCAAATCCCCTTGACTCATCCACCCATGACAATGGTGATGTCAACAAACTACATACTTAGATTTTTTGCCACTAAACCCAAACTGTGTAGATGAAAACTATGGACTACCAGATGAATTAAAATTATGCACATAAGATCTCTAAGTATATATAACATCTTAGGGACCTATTTCACATCCTCTAATGACCATATTCATCCCTGAACATCTTTAATCATACAAACATTAAAGATCAACCAAGCATACTTCAAGTAAACTAGGACAAGTATATTACACACTTTATCATTATCATGTAGGATAATAAAGCACTTCATCTACTTACCAGGAGACATCCATGACATCACTTACAACTCTCCAAAAATATCCCCCTTTGTGATTGATGTCAACAAACATCATACATAACAATATACATCTCACCTTCTCTGTCTTCAAGCACTTCCACAAAATGATTTTTCTCCCCCTTTGACACAATGAAAAATTGGGCACCAACTAATCTTGAGGACCTAAAAATATGATCAAATAGGAAAGGACCATCTTATAAATATGATAGAAACTCCCCTTTAACTTGAGACTATTTCAACTTGCCTTGACAACATCCTCTTACTCCATGCTAACACTCTCTTCAATCAAGCACTACAACCAATGAAGAAATAACACACCAAAAACATAGAAATATAATGGAACATATCAAGAAACATCTAAGATGGATTCCCCTTAATATTTTTTAGCAATTACACCACTTGAGTATCTTCATATCTCTATACACCATGAGGAACCAACATACAGGCTTACTAGCCTTCTCTCTCAAGATCCCATAAGGACCATCAAAAAAACTTAAATCCACTCACCAAATAATAAAAATAATCTTAATCATCCTAATAAATCTCCATGAAACAAACATATATTGCTCTTTTTGATTAACTGAGCTAAAAGCACTCTCCTTCACAGTAGGCCTATCTTAGACTCCTTGTAACCCTAAATGGAACTTATATATCCCACACCTTTTAGTAGATATATATTCAAAACTTAAAACTTCATATAAATATCACTCTCATATGCCCCCTTGAGAACACCAATTTATAATAACTAGATCACCCTCTAAAACATACTTCCTTCACAAACCTACTACCCAATTAGGCCTCGAATTTGACAAAAACTTGAATAACTTGATAACCAAAAACCTTAAAATATATATGGATATTGATTTAAAAAACCATTTCACCCATTAAACACGTTAGGAAGCTTTAGACCTCAACTCATAAGGTAGACCATGTTTCTAATAGAGCCCAAAACCCTAGAATCTCAAAATAAACAAAGTCAACATAGTACCTTCCAGTCAACATCCACCTCTAAAAATTCTTGTATTCCTAGATAAAACCTTTACACACTTCTGAACTAAGATTTGAGCTTTCACACCATTGGTAACCTTGACTTCTTATAACCCATTTTAGGACCTACAAGCTCTTAAACATAAACTGGGAAACCTGAGAGCTAACAAAAATCTCAAAATAGACTTTAACATACCCTTCAAATCACAAAACCACCTGGAACATGATAAAACAAGGTCAATATAAATTTTTATGAAAACATATTACCTTGATAAATCACAAATCCTCTTTTTCCATTTGGGAACCTTCAATCTGACCCTACAAATTGTTCCAAAAAAAAACCATATCAACACTTGCTTCTCCACTTGAAAAGAGTATCTTAAGAATCATAGATAGAGACGCCCTTTATACCTCAATGCTTTAAAACAAAAATAAAACTCCTCATATTCCTCCTATTCCTTATTTAATTGACACTTATAGTTATTCTTCTTCTTTGGATTTAGAGAAAAAAATTCCTCAACTACTACAACATTCTCCTTTTCTTTTATGATCAGACTATCAATACAGGGAGACAACATAGATTCAAGACATACCATTTCATTTGATGAATATTCCTTGTATCTTGGATTCTCATCACTAGGAACTTGTTCAACAACAATAGGATTTTCTCTTGGATCCATACATACCTTAGACTCTTTAACCAATACCTTGGTCTTCTCCTTGACTTTAGTTTCTTCATTTACAATATGAGCAGATAATGAGACCTCTTAGGACTCTTCAGCTTTTGAAGCATTCTCCACCATATAAAATAGATTAATTGGACCTAAAAACTCATCATGATTCATACTTACCACCTTTGGTCTCTATGATTTAACTTCTCTTCTTCCATGTACTCTGGGAGCTTGATTGAACCTATTCTGACTTGTAGGCCTTTGCTTGTAGAACCTAGCAATGTGACCTATCTATTAATAATTGAAGCATAACATAATTTTTGTAGAAATCTCTTTCTACCTTTCCATATTTGGATAAAATCTTTCAATGTGTCCTAGTTCATAATAACTATAGCACTCAATATATCTTAAAGGAGACTCAACTTGTCTAACCTTAAATGTAAAACATTTTGTAAATTTTCCTACATCATGATAGTTGAGACACTCAAAATTGCTTACATCTTTTGACTGATTATCCCCATCATAGTTCCATGTAAATTCATTCTTAACAAGTCTTCTACATTCTCTAGCTCTATGCCCAAATTGATTACAAGTATAGAAGTAACCATTGAAATTTGATACCTCCTGTCATTTGGTTGTCTAATCTAATTTGTATTAATTATACCAACACCTTCATTCCTTGTTTAATTATTTATCTTCAAAGGATGATCCATCTTTTTTATAGCAGTCTTCATCTTGACTTGAGTTGTAGTCTCTATTTCTTCTTTGTATCTAAGACTAGTCTTATCACTTGCATGCTTTTGATCATTTAGAATCTTGCCTAGATCACTTGAGCTCTTTTCAAATATCAAAAATGAAATTACCTTACTAGATACCTTCTCTAACTTAGTATTGACTCATTTTCAATTACATACCATACATATTCATCTTCTTTAGCTTTTAAGTTTGTAGACAGGATTTCTAATTGACAACTAAGATGTTTGAGCATATATTCATACTCCTTGGTATCTTCATCCATTATTGATTTAAATACTTTGAATTACTCCTCAAATTCCTTGACCTTAGATTTCATTTTCTTATTGATCTTATTCTCAATATTCAGTTATTCAAGAGGATTCATCAATATGGTCTCATATTCCACCTTATCTTCATCATTATCTAAATCATTCTAAGTAGACTCATTATGCTATGATCAACTTCCTTCCTTAGCTATGAATATATCTTCATCTTCATCTTCATTAAGGCCACCATCTTCATGATCATATTCTGAGTCAATGTCTTCACACTCATTTGATGAGCTTCAATCTTCTTTAGTGTAGAGACTCTTCTTATACTTGAAGCACTTTTTCTTGTTGTCAAACCTTCTGAATCCCTTTCTGATTTTATCAGATCTGATAGATATCTTTCCATAATCATGACCTTTATTATGCTCTTTATCATCATCCTTATTATACTTACAAGGGTACTTATTAGAAAAATGTCTTATCTCACCACAATTGAAGCATTTGAGAGGTAGCTTACCTTTATACTTTCCTGAACCTATTTTCAATTTTGTGGAAATCGAAGCAATTAGTTCATCCTCATCTATATCAAAAATGTAATCTTCCTTGATATTCTTACCTTAGAACTTCTTCTTTATCTTCATTTCAATCTTGAAACTTGTTTCCTTCTTTGGAGGTATATCATCATTCTTCCTCATCTCATAGGCAGTAAGGGTGACATGCAATTGATCCATCTTCAAATGAGTAGGATCATGAATCTCTTTCATAGAAAATAATTTTAGATCATACTTGGGGGATAGATACATTAGTACCTTTTAAAAAATAGTAGTCTCTTCAAGATTCTCTCCAAGACCTCTGATAATGCTTATAATCTCATCAACTCTCTATAGAAAAGATGCCATAGTATCTTCTTCATTCATCTTGAGACTTTCAAATTATCTTATGTGAGTTTGTAACTTAGCAAGATTAACCTTTGAATTTCATTAAAATATAGTCTTCAATTTATCCCATACTTCCTTGGTAGATGTGTAATGAATTACTTTGGTGAACTCAATTTTTGTAAGACCACAAATGATGACATTTATTGCTTTAGAGTTGTTCTCAAACAACTTCTTGTCTACAACACTAGATGGAAGAATAACAATAAGAAAATAACCATCTAAAATATATTTTCATACATCAAACCTTAGGTACATAATATATGTCTTTATCCTAGCACTCCAAAATGCATAATTGTATTCATTTAACATTAGTGCTTTCTTAGTAGAGAAACCACCTTGCACATTCTAACTAGCCATTGTACCTTGTATCACCTTCAAGTTGTCAATCTTTTACCAAAGGACCTTACTATGATATCAATTGTTAGAGGTACAATCTAATAAGATGGGGTTGAATCAGTGGTGACAAAATATCCAATTCAATTTCCAAACCCTTGTAAATACTTAAGCATTCAACATAAATATATAATAGTGAATAATGAACATAAATCAATATCACATACACAACACAATATCTACGTGGGAAACCCTATTGGGGAATAAAACCCACTCTTAATCCTAAAAACACATGGACTAATATCTTATAATATTATCATAAAGAAGATATTGATCAAGTCCTTCTAACCTACAACCTTGATCAAGTACTTTTGATCAAAGGTCTTTAGTGAAACCCTATTTCACAAGGACCAACTTCTCTTAAAGAAGATAAAGTACTTTAGATAGTCCTTAAAAATAAAAATTCCACCTTAAAACTAATGTTTGCAACACCTGATGATGGACCTCTTGATTATCTGACAATTACATAAACTCTCTTTCTAACTCATATAAGCCTCTCACATATTCATGCCACAATATCTCTCTTTATTCTCTCAAATAGTCCTCATATGCACACTCGGACCTATTCACATACAAAATCACTATCGTAACATTAGGAACATGACCTATAATTATACACATATTCAACAAACTATTATCCACATTAACTCAATTGACAGGCACACTTCCTATCCTTCACTCCATAAACCAGAAAAATAATCCTCTCATAAATCTCTCCCAAGTATCTCCCTTACATGTCTCAAACCCAACACATTTGGCTTTACTATATATATATATATATCATGAATTATCAAGTCCATAATAATCCTTGTTAGCCATAATACATGCCTTCACCCTTAAGGCATCTCACATGGGTCACATTTAAGCAACTACACCTTATAATAAGGCCCTTATAGCTCTTATAGGCCTCATGGAGACCTCTTCACCCATTTATCACACCATCAAACAAAATAAAAACATGGGACCACATTAAAATACATGGGTCCACTCCTTATATCACCTTTGACATCCTTAAATGATCACAATCATCTTAGCTCACCTCTGTGTATTCTCAAACAACTCAAACAAAGACCTTATACATAAGAACACCATTACCAAATACATAGTCAACTTCTTAAGAATTGTTCATAGACAACATATATTTATCACACCTAAAAAATACTCACATAGCATCCTCATGGAGTATACAACACTCCCAAATATAAAATTCATCATGAGACATTGAAACAACATCAAAATGAGCTCAAATATCCTTCTTGAATCATTTAAAAAATAAGCACAAACACATAGTCAAATTTTAACATTAATATATTTGAATGTACATAGTTCAAGATCTTCAAATCCATATTTATAGATTCACCTTTGATTCTTCTACATATTTTATTTCTACTTCATGAGCAAATTCGGCTTCTATCAAAAGATATGGCCCAAAGACCAGACACTAGTTTTTCTCTATGTTAAATTAAAATATTTGAATTCCAATGATCACAATTAACTATTTCACTAAATTTTTTATTTATTTCTCTAAGAATAAAGTTGTAAAACATATAATAAGGGTGAGGTTAGTATAACCTAGATTTGGTTTGCACTCCATGATCCAAATGGTTGTAGACAGTCCTTTTTGTCTAGGGAGGAATGACCTGTAAATAAGTAAGCACTAAGAAAATGGTAGGTGGGTGGATTGCTTAACAAACTAGATCCAAGAAGTACATTACTTCCTTGTAGGTTATCAATCCACACTTTTAAATAATCAAATTTTGAAAATGGAAGATAAATCACTTGCATAAATAATAAAATATACTAAAATCAAATACAAGAAGTGGTTGGAAGAGATGAATTTGCCTAATTATTGTAATAAACAATTAGATTTTAATTCTAAATAAATCAAACATGGTTTATAAAATAGGGTTATGTTTTGTGATTAGGTATAAAGTCATAAAGTGGGATTTGGTTAGGGTCTGTGAGGTGGAATTGACTTGATATTGGAATTGTCACATAATGACTGTCGATGGTTGGGTGAACCATCAATGCTTAGGTAACTGTTAGTGGTTGCATGACCATCGATGATCAGGGGAAAACTATCAATGATTAATTGATCATTCATATTTACTATCATATTTGGCTTAGGTAAGGGTAGGTCTAGTTAAAAAGGTGGTTGAGTGATTTTAGGAGGTTGGTTTAGGCTGGAGGCTAGTTGTGAGATAGAGATGAATATTTAGGGCTATCTGATTTAGTGGTTTGGTTGGGAAAGAAATAAAAAGAACTAATTACTAAAAATAAATACTTAGATCTATTACCTAAAGAATGTTAAGGTGAATGGTTGAGAACCTATTATGGAGCTTACAACAATTTTGGTAGAGTGTCAGTATCTTGGATGTGATTGATGAATTATAGTTCTTGTGCTCTCTATCACACTCATTAGAAGCTTTCCTAGATTCATCAAAAGAAGACCTATAAATAAGTTTTTGATACAAGAAGATCTAATAATTGTTGATTCTATCTTATAATTCTTTCCCTCCCTTTTCATTTATTCCTCTTCTCTTTTTATATAAGGAAGGGAGAGGTGAAACAATAAATTAAAATAAGGTCTCAATAGGTCATCTTATATTAGTCTTAACATGCATAATTATGTGAGTAGCTACAAATAACAAAGTAAGGTGGAGTTTTTAATTGTACTTCTCGTGACCCTACTCCTCCCTATGATTATATATTAACTCATGTGTAGACTACTAACACTATTCATCCTGCTAAGAGACAGAAGCCACCTGCTTGGACTTTTTCCATGCCATACCCCAACCCTTTAGCCATCTCATTCCTTTCTCACACTAGACAGACCACTTAAGGACCCTGTAGGACCTATTCAGGAGGCTGTTGACCAGCCTAGAGTTATATTTGACCTAGGCCATGGCTTAGGGAGGAAACCTATGGCTTAAGCTACATGTTTCCTTAATAAAAGATGTAGCCTAGCCATAGCCCAGATAGAAAGCATGAAAATGCCCCTATTTGGTCCCAAACAATAAAAAATAGCTAGTTTTTTTTAACTTTTTGATAGGTTAAGGTTAGATATATGTGGGATTCCTCATTAATTTAGGGGAATCTCTTTAGTTTCACTACACTATTACATCTCTCTCTAATCATACTCTCTTGGTCAAACACTTTGGAAGTTTGGAAGCCATCTTCAAACCTTTGTTGGTTCTTGTTTGCCACGATTATGTATTTGGTATAATAGGGATACCATACATTGCTACTGCTCTTGTTTAGTGATTCTATTTTATACTTAAAGTGTTCCTAAAGCTTGTAGACTACCCTTGGCCTCTTCAAGACTCCATTTCACCTATTTCTTATGCTCCTTGCATTGTTTCTCTTAGATTGGTGGCTTCCCCCTTCCATTTCTCCCATAGCTTTGGCTTTTGGTCTAGACTCAACACACTTAGCCTATTCTTCTTCCTACATTTCCTCCCAAGCTTGGATAATTAGTTGGTAAACATTATAAACTTTCATTGAGTTTGATATGAGGGAACTTTGCCTTGAAAAGTGAAACATTTTAGCTTTTTTGTAGTAGTATGTATGTTAGGGTTTGCTTGTTTTAGAAAACTAGTTATTAAAGGCTTTGCTTAGTACAATTTTTGAATCTTCTTACATCTATACATGTTTAAAGATCATTTTCATATCTTGAGATGTTCTTTTGTTGTATATGCTTACTTTATTCTAATATTGGTTGCATTTCATAGTAGATACACTAGAAAACATATGAAAATCCCCTCTCTCTCTCTCTCTCTCTCTCTCTCTCTCTCTCTCTCTCTCTCTCTCTCTCTCTAAATTAGAAAACATTGCATTAACAAGAAACACTATTATTACATTGAAAGGTAACTTGAATCTAGTATAGGCATGCTTTTGAGGCATTGCCCAAAAATGTCTTTGATTTCCAAAACATCTTTCAACTAGCCTCAAAGTGCCTTTTTCATTAAATTTACTTTTATTTAGTATTATTTTTGGTTCAATATTGCTATATCTTTCTTGTTTGTATAATCCTTAGTATAGTTTATAATTTCTTGTATTATTGTGTTTTGGTTTACTAGAGGTTCATGCATACTTTATAGGCTCATTTGGACTAGCCCGAACCTAGTTTTCAAGCCTATCTATAACATGGTGCAAGCTGACAAACTAGATAGAGACTATAGACCTCATGTGGCCCATAGAACCCTTGAGCCTTCTAGCCTCCTAGTGGTTTGATTTAGCACCCTCAAAAACACTGGTGGTTTCATTCAAATTCTTGGAGCTACATATTGGCACACTTGATGGGATCCCACATATGGTCTCACATTAGTTCTATCCCATTTAGAGCTCTCTTAGCCAACTCCCCTCTGTTAGCTATAATATTTTGATTTTAGTTATGTTTTAGCTCTCACCTTGGTTGTTTTCTTTTGATTTAGGTTTGTTTCATCCTCCCTATTGGTTCTCTATTGGTTTACCTCTTTTGTTATCTCCCACGGTGTTCATGTTTCATTGCACCTATGGCTAGCCTCCCACCCTTAGGATGTCATTCTAGTTAGATTCAGGGTCTCATCCTTCAGCTCACTCATGAGAAAGTTGTGGCTATAATGGAATGCCAAAAACATCACATGATTCAAGAGGTTAGCTTAACCCAACATGGTAGTGTAGACCCTCTCACTTTTGAAAGGGAATAAGATTGGCAAGACTATAACTGATGGACTCGGTCTCCTTTTCACCAATCTAAACCTCAATTATCTGAGGATGTTTTCACTCATTAGCATGATTCATCTCATTCACCCATACATGGTGATAAGGATCCTCTTTCTAAAGTATGACCTAATGAGTTGTGTGAAATCATTTAAAATTGTCATAGGCATCTTTAGGTGAATGAATTTCATCCCTCTCCCTCTAGGAGTCAATGTCATGCTTCCTCTAGAGATAGAGCCCACACTCACTCAGTGTCAAGTGCCTTAGCCATCTCTCATGTGAATTCCCAACCTCTATCCTAGCAAGAAACTCCACCTCAAGATCATCCACATATCCATTTTATAGAACATAGGTATTGCCACTTGGGAAGATATCTTCATCATGAGGATTCCTCCCATCCTCCTAGCCCTTCCCTCAGGGTTTTTGATGAGAACACTAATTTCAATCATCATCCATGGAGTAGAGATCTATGGGAAGCCTATCAAGAGCCTCATTATCCATCGATTGACCCTAATTTAATGGATCAAGCCCATTATCATGGAGATGTTGGTCACTATAACCATTTATATGAGTATGCCATATCTTCACAGTGGTCCTATAGGGACCATCACATTCTCTATGGCCACTCCCCACCTTATGGTAGGGATGATTTATGCCATGACTAATCCTCTTATTAGGATCCACCTTGGTATCATCCATATCATGACCATGGGAATTATGACACTTATGGCTATAGGTAATATCATCACCATCATGAGCCTCTTCTTAGAGCTCATCATCAGCCAGCTATCAGTAGTACTTATGAAGATATCTGTAAGATTAATCTAGCCCCTTGGGTGCATGTTATTCCCCTTATTATTCCAATCCCTAAGCTACCTAAGTTTAATGGGATGTAGGATTTTGGTCTTTTGGAGCATGTTATGACATTCATGATGGTATGTATGGATTGGGAACAAGATGAGGTTATGTTAAATATTTTTGTTCATACTCTATGAGTTGAATCTCTTATTTGGTTTCAAAATCTACCTCCAAATTCTCTCTCTATTTTCCAACTCCTTCTAGATGACTTCCTCCAATATTTTGATATCTCTAAACTCTTTAACCTTGGTATCCAATCGCTTACCTCAATGGCATAGGCCAAGGATGAGTCCAAATTTTATTTTATGTGTAGATGGTAGTCGTCTATTCATATATGTAGAACTAGGTTATTAGATGCCTAGCTTTATGATATGTTCATGTGAGCATTGAGTTAGGAGGTTCACCTTGAGGTCCTCAAACATGAACCCACCTCTTATGATGAGGTTGTTAATGAGTGTCTGAATATCAAAGTGTTTGAGGTGCATGTAGGCATGTAACTTGTACTTTCTCAAAATACATCCTCATCCCATGATCACAATCATAATTTGACTAGGGATGGTGTCATGAATTACCCTCCTAAGAAGAAGGATAAGAAGAATAGCCATGAGGTGAATGTTGTAAGTAAGAAGCCAGTTAAAAATAGGGCTTCTTAATCTAGCACAAAAAAATAATGGATGGTGTTCTATTATAACCCCACCAAGTTTTTCCATTACCATTGGATGAAGGGGCATGATGATGCTAATTATGTTGCCCAAAAATTTGGTGGGTAACCCTCACTTCAGGTGTATATTTCTCCTCTCATAAATCCCAATCATAATTTGGATGTGTTCAAGGAGCCTCTTCTCAATCATGATAAGGAAAAGAAGAAAAAGAAAAAGAAGAAATCAAAGGCTAAGGCCCCATACTCTCCTTTCTCTTTTATCTCTTCTAACTCCTCTTCTTAGGTTGACATATGAGGGAAAGCCAAGCTCAAGAGTAACAAGGTGGTTACTACTAGTGACATCACTCCTCTTGGGTATGAGTTATTTAGCAATATACACTCAAGTCAAGCTACTAAACCCTATGGAGAGCTTAATGGTGTTGGACCTCCCTTATAACCCATGGGGGCAAGGAATCCCAAAGTTAGATTTGACTTTTGATGTAATATCCCACCCCAGGCTAGATAACATCTATAATCCATCATAGAGGAGTTATAGGGCCTCTCAACTATGATCTCCATCTGGGACCTACTTCACCTTTGTCTTGAGCAAAGGGGCCTCATATTTGATGAGCTTGGTCATTCCTATGATGATAAATTGTAAGATGATATTAGGGTGTTGTTTAACTCTAATATGCCCAAGCATCCTTGCCCTCATGTTCTCTCTTTTAACCCAACTTCCTTACCAAATATTTCAATTTTGGCTAAAAGGGCTCAATTCCTTCTCTAAATTGAAACTTTTGTTGATGATTACCATGTCAAGTAGTGTATTGTTGATGAAAGAGTTGCCTTGAACATCATGTCATTGTGTGTTCTTGATGAGCTCAGGATTAGTCAAAATAAGCTCTCTGATTCTCACCATAGGTGTGTCAGTTTCAACAACAACATAGTGATGTTGATGGAAAACATGAAGCTTTGAATCAAGTTTAGTCCCAAGGTGGTCTAAATCAATTTTTGTATGTTAGACTTGGATATTTCATACAACATGATTCTTGGCTGATCTTGGACCACTATCATGTAGGCTATTGCTTCAACCACTTTCCACATGGTTAAGTTTATGCATGAAGGTGAGGTTCACACTCTAGAGGCTAAAATAGATCCCTAGGTGTTGCTCTACACAAAGACAAATCCCTATAGTGAGGATTTAGCTGTCTCATCATAGGGTTCTATTGGTGCCCACACACCCTTGACTATTGAATCTCATTTTCTCAAGGATGAGCATTATGTTCTAGCTGAGTATCAAGCAATGTTCACTCCTTCAGAGTTTGGCATGTGTTTTCCAACACCCTCTCCTACCCTATATCTCTAGGGTAGCTCTTCCCTTCTAAAAGATATCATCTAAGACATTTCCCTGATCATTGAGCTTTCCCTCTTATCATGCTTCTCCCATCAGAGTATTGGGTCTCTCAACACATCTCCTATAGAGATTGTTAGAGTTGTTGAGTCTGATCTTGAGTGCTATTCCATTCATGGTATAACACCCAACTTATTCAATGAGAGGAGAGATTAGAATAAGATCATGCATCTACATCTTACATGATTTTATCCTCTTACTTATTTGGGTTTAGAGGTCTTGTTCACCAATAATGACCCCACCTTTAACACTCCTATGTTTTGGGCCATGACTGATGAACCCAAGGATGTGGATGGTCCATATCCTTCTCCCCACTTGTACCCTATTTTTTGGCCTCCTCATAGGCCAAATAGTGTCTTGCCTTAGGGGTAGGCCTTTAGTTAGGGTGAAGTGGTTGACTGCCCTCAAGGGTAGGCTTGAGCCTAGGCTTGCAGTGCCTTGGTGAGCCTCAAAGCTTACTACAACACCCTCCTCAGACCCCCATTTGATGGATTTCCCATCTTGTGGCATCTATTATTAGACCTTGTAGGTCTCCTTAGCCATTTGGATTGTGAATTCCTCCTTGGATGCACCTTGGGATAGAATCATAGTTTTTTTCTTCTTTTAGTTGGTCATGTTACTGCTTGCTTGTAGTCAACACTCCATCAACTCCCTCTCCCCATTTTTTTATAGTGCTTGCAAATGGTATAAGTTAATGGTTATGGTTACTTATAAATTAATCCACCCTTCCTTGGTTGGTATTTTTATATCATGGGCTTCCTACCACCCCTCTACACCTCTCATTATGGTTGGCATTGAGACACTCTCTCATGATTAGCCCCACATAGTGGTGGTGGCTCTATAGGTTGAGATGTCTTTCTTACCTCTAGCACTCTAACTCCTCATCATGTCTATATGAGAGAGAAACATGACCTTGGATCAATCACGCTCATTATGGGATAAGAAAACATGTTTTGATAAACTCAACAATTTTTTTCTCTTGTCTCACTCCTTTCCCAGTTGTTTAGGGCCAGTTTTGGGCCTTTTCAAGATTCTTGGGCTTGTTTTTAGCCCTTACTGGCCTAATCCATGAATTTCTAGGCAAAACCATAGCTTGAAAGTGGGCCAATATATAAATTTTGCATCTTGGTAGTGGTTTAGGCCATAGGTTTACTAATAGCCTTGTTTTTTACCCTTTTTGGGCTTCCATTTGGCTCTATTTTTGCTCCCAAAACCCCAAAACCTTCATCTTAAAGGTTTTGGCCCATTCCAAATGAAATGGTAGAGTCCATTTCTCTCTTTGAGGTCTCTTTGATTATGTTTTGGGACCATTTATATATCTTGGACCCTCGAGTCCTCTAGCCTATTTAGCATAAATACTCCTTGTCAGATGCACCTTGTGGGCCCTATTTTGCATCTCACCATGGGACCTTCATTTTATAGGTTTTGACCCATTTTGAATGCATTGGCAGCCTCTATTTAGAAATTTGAGGTTTCCTTGGGCCTAATTTGGCCCTATTTTGGTCCCTAAGACCCCTTTCTAGGTTCCCACTGACATTTTAGGCCTATGTGCCATTATGTGGGTATCCAGGGATAGAAGCTCTTTATTATGTTTCTTTTAGTTAGTCATTTCTCTACTCTTTGGTAGTTGATCCATTCTAAATCCCTCTCTTTTTCATCATGGTTATAGGTGTTATCTAGCTGTGGTAGTTTAGGACTTACTCTAGTCATGTTGACTGGTCTTCATCTTCTTTAAACCACCCCCCACTACCCTTCTTCACCTCTTCCCAAGAACAACATTGGTCCCATGTCATGATTGTGGCTCAACTACATTCTTTGTTTCCCCATGAAACTCACTCACACCACCCTATGTTGAGATACCCCAATTATAGCTATTCATCATTGCCCCCATCATACTCTACCTCTCAGTGGTGATTCATATAAATGGTGGTAGTTGAGGCAATCTAGGACCTACAGCCACAATGTGGTTAATCAATGATCTATGGGTTCATGAGCTTGTTATAGCTAGCCATTTCTTGGTTAATGAGATGAATAATGTTGTTGAGTATCATATGATCATTGTAACTTTGGTTGATGCCCATAATTTAGGTGTGTGTTATGTGTAGTTGTTTTCCAACTCAATTTCAGCTGTGTCTCAATTCACTAGTGCCTAGGCCATCCTTAGGTCTAATTTGCTCCCCCTTCTCAAGGTGGCACATGATTTTCTCTCCTTATTTGAGGACATCCAATTCACCCACATCCCTTATAGGGAGAACACTAGGCTGACACTTTAGTGAATGTCATTTTGGATAGTATGATGTGATTTGATATCATTTGTGTCTCTTTTCTATAGGAGCTAGAGTTGGAGTTGGAACTAGTGTTGGAGTTGGATACTAGATCACATAGCATTTACACTTTCACCTAAGGATCATGCCATCAACATCTTTCTACTACCATCTCACTCTAGTAAGTTTAGGTAATGTTTTATATTATCTTTTTGGTCTTGTCTTTCTTTGCTTTGGTGTGGTTTTTAGGTACATCACAACACTCCTTGTTCATTTAAACACCGACTGCTTGTACCTCAAGGGCATATGTAATTTTACTTCCCATGACCCTACTCCTCCCTATGATTATATGTCAACTCAAATGTATTATAAGAACACTATTCATCCCACTAAGAGACATAATCCACTTGCTTTAACCTTTTCCATGTCATACCCTAGCCCTTTAGCCCTCTTTAGCCTTTCTCATGCCAAACAGACCACCTAGGGACCCTACAAGACCTATTCAAGAGGTTGTTGACCAGCCTAGACTTCCACTTAACTGAGTATATGGATTAGGAAGGAAAAACATGGGCTAGGACACATTTTTGCTTCACAAAATCTATGGCCTCAACTGTATCCTAGGTAGAACGCATGAAAATGCCCCTGTTTGGTCCTAAATGGTAAAAAATAACTAGTTTTTTTACTTTTGAAAGGATTAGGGCTGGATATATGTAGGAATAATCATTCATTCAAGGGAATATCTTTAGTTTCACTCAAATATTTCATCTCTCTCTGATCATACTCTCTTGATCACACACTTTGGAAAATTGGTAGCCATCTTTGAAACTCTACTAGTTCTTGCTTAGCATGATTGTTTATTTTGTGTAACAGGGATGCCTTACATTATTGATACTCTTGTTTGGTGATTCTATTTACTTATTATAGTGTTCTTGAAGCTTTTGGACTACCCCTAGCCTCCTCAAGTCTCCATTGCACCTATCTTCGATGCTCTTTGCATTACTTCTCTTAGATTGGTGGCTTCCCCCTTCCATTTCTCCCATAGCTTTGGATCTTGGTTTGGACTCAACACACTTAGCCTAATCTTATTCCTAAATTTCATCCCAATCTTTGAGAATTAGTTGGTAGATATTCTACACTTTCATTAAGTTTGATATGAGGGCACTTTGCCTTACAAAGTAAAATAGTTTAGCTTGTTTGTAATAGTATGTATGATAGGGTTTGCTTGTTTTAGGAAAATAGTTACTAAAGGCTTTACTTAGTATAATTTTTAAATATTCTTTCATATATAAATGTTTAAAGAGAATTTTCATAGCTTGAGATGTTCCTTTATTATATATAGTTACTCTATTCTAAAAATGGTTGCATTGCATAATAGATACACTAGAATATGTATGCAAATCCTCTCTCTCTCTCTCTCTCTCTCTCTCTCTCTCTCTAGATTGAAACTAGAAAACATTGCATTAACAAGAAACACTATGATTGAATTTAAAGTTAACTTGAATCTAGTATAGGCATTCTCTTGAGCCCTTTCCCAAAAATGCCTTTGATTTCCAAAACATATTTCAATTGGCCTCAAAGTGCCTTGCTCATTAGATTTAATTTAATTTGGTTATTCCTTTTGTTCAATATTGCTATCTCTTTCTTGTTCATGTAAGCCTTAGTATAGTTTATAGTAGCTTGCATTACCATGGTTAGGTTTACTAAAGGTTTGTGCATGCTTTGTATGCTCATTTGGACTAACCCCAACCTAGTTTTCAATCCTGACTATAGCATAGTGTAAGCCAACAAACTGAATAGCCACTATAGACCTCTTGTGGCCCATATAACCCCTAATCCTTCCATCCTCTTAGTGGTTTGCTTTATCACCCTGTCAAACAATGGTGGTTTCATTCAAATTATTAGAGATATAGAGTTGAGATAGAGTTAAAACTTAAGGTGTTTAAAGGTTGACCAACAGTGGTTGAGTATAACCATTGGTGGTTAGGGATTAATCATTGGTGGTTGATACGTCAAAGTTAGAATGGTCAGAGTTAGTCAGGGTGAATTAGGTTTGGTGGTTGAAAAGTTGTGAAGCGGTTATGATGGGGTCCAAGGATGGTTTAGGGGTTGGTGTGACATCTATAACCATAGTGTGTATATTTCCAGTGTCTACATTTTCCCCCTTTTCTTATGTAGTTTGTATTTTTAAGCTGTAAAACAAAAAATGGAAGGTTGGTTCGAAGGTTCAATTGACTTGAGCATGGTAAGAGGTGTTTCCCCTCAAACTAAGATTTGATGAAGTGAGAAAAATTCATGTGTGGGTTTGATAAGTGGATGAAAAAATGGGTAAGATGGATGGATTGGTAAAATAGGTTGCTATAAGGAGGACAAGTGACAACTGAACTAGGCCACAACATTAAGCATAGCTAATATAGGTGCAATTATAAACTTAAGTCACCATGTAAAAGGTTACCATGTTATTAGAGGCCAAAAAAGTGGGTGATCCTAAAAACATAGATTAGGTCATAGGTTTGATAATTTGGATAGGTGGGTGATAAGGTTGGTTAGGAATTTAAGTGTGAATAGGCACACAAAATGATACTAAGTATGGTATCATAAATCATGCTTGGACTAAGTTTCCATAGTTGAGGTAGGTGGTAAAAAAAGTTGGTTACTAGAAGGATAAGTGACAAGTGAACCAAGTGGCTACATTTAGGCATGATGGTTATGTTTACACTCATAAATGCAAGTCTCCTAGACAAGGTCAATATGCTCTTAGGGATCCAAGGTAAGATGTGATCCTGAGAAGATAAAATGGTTGTAGGTGTTAATACCACAAAGGGTCATGCTCTGAGGTACCTAAATGGTTAGGCATAACATGTAATGAAAATTTGTCAAATATGGAAAGTTAGGTATGCGGTCAAAATGACCAAGGCAAGGTTTGGTCACAAAAAGTGTAAAAGGTGGGTCAAAATGACCAAGTTGAGGTTAATTGGTTTTGTTGGTTGGTTGGTGGAGAATAAGGTGATCTCTGATAGGTGCATGGTTTTATAAATAAAGGTCTTCCCTAATAGGTGTATGGTTAATGTAATGTTGTGTTTGTTTGAAAAGGTTTGGTTAGGTGGTGTTTAAATTAGTTTCCCCATTTGGTAGAAGGGTGAAAATTAGGTGGTTGGGGATTTAATGACTCAAAAATGGAAGACACACATCTTCTCAAGTGGTCGTGAAAGTAGAAGGAGGTTTAAATTATTTGATTGATAAATACCATAATGTAAATATAGGTGGGCTTGAAAACATAATCCCCTTTCATGTATTGCATTGGTGTTACTTCGTTGAATAAAAGAAGTAGCTTGATCATGTAGTGTCAAGTAAGCTCAAAATCCCTTGATTTAGTAGAGGGTAATTGGTGGAGATGAATGATAGGTAGATGAATGGTATTTTAACCTTCTTATGGGGATGACTTTCCCCTCCTATAGGTGACCTAGGAACCATTATAGACAATTCCATGTTCTAAGTTTGGTATATATTGATCAAGGAGGGAAGTCCACAAATGCTTCTTAAAAGTAGGTTGAAGCTTTTTTGGGATTGCTTTAGTTTTGAATTTTGACTTTGGGTTTTTTAATGAATTTATTTGATGGGTTTGATAATTTGATCAATGTAGGAAGATTCTAAGTTATTTCTTTCTTGAAAAATGTTTGGTTCATCCATCCTTCAAGGGAGTGGTCTAAGCTTTGTATTTGTTTATGTGTGATAGTTGTCCTTTGAGGGAGTAGTCTACCTTTTTAAGCAATTTTTGGGTATCTATCCTTTAAGGGATTAGTATTCGATGCTAGAGATTTTTTACTCAAGTGATATTTAATATCCCAAATTTTAATGTAATTCTAGTTTAGACATGGACTAGTATATATAGGCTGAAATTCTTTTCTTTATGGAGGCAAAACCATAACACAAGAAGGTTAATTATGGGGAAAATAGGTTTAAGTGACAATGA
Source organism: Torreya grandis (assembly GCA_037957365.1). Classification (NCBI taxonomy): domain Eukaryota; kingdom Viridiplantae; phylum Streptophyta; class Pinopsida; order Cupressales; family Taxaceae; genus Torreya; species Torreya grandis. Next base: position 130,709 of record JARHVA010006469.1, on the reverse strand, counting down.
ACATGGGGATTCATCCTATAAGGGCTGAAAAGTGTCCATGAGAATCATGAAATAGGTAGAGCTATGGTACCCATGCTTAGGATTAGAATAAGGTTTTGATAGATAATCACATGATCTTGTTTAGTCAGTTGTCTTTAAAATAAGGAGATAAAGGTGGTTGAAAATAAGGGATGAGCTTAAGTTAGACATAAGATGATTAATAACTTGGTTTAACAAAAGAATAGTTGTGAAAGAGAAGCATTGAGGGGTTTAGGTTCTGATATGCCCAAGATCCACACTTACATGTAAATGGTTTGAGCCAATCAAGAGAGAAGAGGTCCCGTAGCTACTTTCTAACACTTGATTAGGCATGGAAAAGATGTTAGATGGTTAAAGTAAAAAAGGAAAGGTTGGTTAGGTTATGGTGGCTAGACTTTATTTAGTGGCAATGTTGTTTGGTTTTTGGTTTGGTTAGGTAGGTTTAGGTGTTGGTTTGGGTTGGTTTTCTAGGTACGTGTAGGAAAGGTAGTGAAAATTCAAGGTTTTGTGGAAGGTTCTAGTTATGATAGTGATCACTGACGGTTAGTAGTAGATTGGTGATGGTTCACCAAAGATTAGTGATAGTCAAGATTTGAAAAGTAAAAGAGGTATAAGTTCATATCAGTGATGGTTCAATAGAGACTACCATGAAAGGAATATAAAGATATAAGAAATAATTCCTTTACACTAAACCTTGAGAGGAAAATAATAAACCAATTTGAAATATTACAAAAATGATAAGAAAAACACATAACCAAAAATAATAATATCATAAAAAGTGATATATGTGGGGAAAAACCTTTTGAGAGAAAAAACCCACACTCCAAATCAGCCCAATGTATTATTCAATCAACAAGAATACACCATACATTTTTTGAGCAACCTTTTAGGAGAGTCAATAGTATACAACACCTAGGAGAAGAATTGGTTACATAGAGCTTCAGTGCCTTTGCACAACTCTCTATTTTACAAGATCAAAAAGATTAGCTACTTACATAAAAGATTCACATAAGATTCATGATTCTCATATTACAAAGGAGAATGGTTTCTATTTATATAAATTACAAATAAGAAGACAAACAAGGAAACTTCATGAGCAAGGCAAGGAAATTTGCCACCCTTTAGTCGCACTACTATTTAGCACTATTAAAAAGTTTTTATTCTTGTTCTTTGGTAAAAAATTTACCCTCCACTTATGACACATCAAACTCCACTCTCACAAGATTCTAAAATTGTGCCCCACTCTCACATGTGCCTCCAAATGGAATAGTAACTTGTTCCCCACTATCCCATGTGACTCCACATGATTCCAAGAGACTCTCCATCAACTTTTGACTTCTCCTTCCACTAAATATTATGGGGCCACTTAGAAATTTTCCCCATATCCATTATTTTTTCATTTTCCTCCAAGTGAATATCATTTTCATTACATGAGACAACAAACATGTCCCCTTAGTGGAGTGGTATGCCCCACTTCCAATCACATGCCCTTACATCATGTAGATTCCTCCATGGGCCATGCCAAACCATTAAAAGCCACATCACCACCTACATCACATACATAGTCAAACTCACCACTACCACCTCAACACATGAATAGTGACTATGAATAGTAGCTTGTGAATAGTGTTTCATGAATAGTGTCCTAAATTATCAAGGTTGAGATGCCTTATTTCTCAGCACTTGTTTAGGCATGGAAAATATGTTAGATGGATAGAGTAAAAAGGAAAGGTTGGTTAGGTAATGGTGGCTAGACTTTAGTTAGTGGCAATGTTGGCTAGTTTTTGGTTTGGTTAGGCAGGTTTAGGTGTTAGTTTGGTTTAGTTTTCTAGGTAGGTGTAGGCAAGGTAGTGAAAAGGCAAGATTTTAGGTAAGGTTCTAGTTATGACAGTTATCAGTGATGGTTAGTTGTAGACTAGTGAGGTTTCACTAAAGATTGGTGATAGTCAAGATTTGAAAGGTAAAAGAGGTCTAAGGGCAGATCAATGACGGTTCAATAAAGACCACCACCAGTTAAGGTTTCAAGCAAAAGAGGTCTAAAAGGTGTGATTGACATTTAAAGCTTGGTTAGGTTTGAGGTTAAAGGTTGGGTTAAGGTTAACATTAATTTAAATTTAAGGTTAATTTGGTGGTAATTGAGATTTTATTGGTTATAGGTAAGGTTGGTTTGGTTATAGGCAAGGTTGAGTTGATCATAAGTGCCAAGGGTTGGTTTGATCATAAGTGAAGTTGGGTTGATCATAGGTGAGATTGGGTTGAGGGAAAAATTAAGGTCAAATTTATGGGTGAATTTACTAAAGGTGAGGTTGGATAATGAAAAATGGTCAAAGCCTTTTGGAAAGAGAGTTCCCCAAGTTACTTTTTCCATGTACAATGAGGATACTGGTTAGTAAATAAGGTTTAACATGGATGAAAACAAGTGGATTATAGAGGAATTGAATGGGTTTGGTTTTAGTTGAGATTTAGGTTGGGTTAGTTTGAGGTGAGGTTAGATTAGTTATAAGCAAGGTGTTTTGATCTTGGGTTGGCTCCACTAAAATGGTAGGTGGAATAGGTAAGGTAGCTTTCATTGGTTCCACCAAAAGGGTAGGTGGAATAGGTATGGTTGTTGGGGGTGATTCTACCTCTTGAGGAAGTGGAAGAGGTAGGTTAGTTGGAAGTTGATCTACTAAAATATGAAGTGGAAGAGTTAGGATGGTTTCCTTAATTATGCTTTTAAAGGAAAGTTGAGAATGGTCCACTTGGTAAACAAGTGGATTGTGAAGGTTGACTCTTCCTTAGTGATGATGGTTACTAAATTAAGTTGGGAGGGTTTCACTTGGTCTACAGGTAAATTGGTTGGGGTTTTGATTATAGTTTTCTTAGTCATATGTTTTCTAAGGACCAAATCTAATGAATGGGCCTCATTTCTTTGAGGGATTTGGATATTAGTTTGCACAATAATGGGTGTATAAATAAGTTCAATGATTGATTGTTTGAAGACATTCAAGGCTAAGTTGGGAAGAATGTGGAGGCTATACTTCCAGACCTCATTTTCGTCAATAATGTTTTGTATGATCATCTTAAAATACTTACATCTCTCTACCACATGACCATTTTTATGATGATACATACAAAACTCTTTCTTTGTAAACCAAATGGGCTTTTGAAGATAATAGATGATGAGTTTGATTGGAGGAAGTCTAATGACAAAAGCCTCCAAAAGTTTGTCAAGGGTTGAGGCATATGATTCCCCCAGTGGGGTATACTTCCTAGGAAGAGGGTGCACTAATGGATCTTGAGGTTGTGAGCTAATTGGTTGGTTTGATGAAGTTGGTTGGTTAAATATGTTTGGTTGATTTGACAAGTTTGAGTGATTTTATGGGTTGGGTATGCTTTATAAGGTTGGTAGGTTTAAAAATTTTGGTTGATGGTCATTGGTTTGATTTGATGAGGTTGGTTGGTTTGATAAGATCAATGGGTTTGAAAATTTTGTTTGGTTTGATAAGGTAGGTTTATTTTAGAGGTTGGGTAAGTTTGATGTATTTAATATTTTTTACATGGTTGATATGGTTGGGTGGCTTAAAAATTTTGGTTGGCTCAATATGGTAAGTTGATAGTTATTGGTTGGATTTGATGGGATTGATAGGGTTGAAAATTTGGGTAAGGTAGGTTGGATTGATAGGTTTGATAAAATTGGTAAGGGTGATAAGATTGATTGGTTAGAAAAGTTTTTTTGATAGTTGTTAGTTTGATGATTGTTGGTTTGATTTGATGAGGTTGATAGTGGTTGGTTTGATAGTTTTTGGGTTGATAGTTGTGGGTGGTATGACTAGGTAGATAGATAGAGTTTTGGTTTTAAGATAAAGAAGGTTTCCATAAAGAAGTTATAGGTGATTGATATGATGGTTGAGGTAGGTAATCAAAAGTTTGATGTAGTTGAGGTAATTGATATGATGGTTGGGTTAGGTAACCTAAACATTGGTGAGGTTGAGATAGTTGAGGTGGGTTATTAAAAGCATCAAATAAGGGTTGAAAGGTTATTGGTTGGTTGAGGTGATGATAAAGTGTTTTTTGAAATGTTGTTAATTGGTTGTAGTTGAGGTTGAATTGAATTCAGGAAAGATTGGGTTGGTTGTAGGTGTTAGGTTAGTTATATGTAAGGTTGGGTTGGTTTTAGGTAAGGTTGGATTGGATGTAGGTAAGATTTGGGTCATAAGTGGATCTTGATTTGAGGTAAAACTCTAAGGCAAGAGGGTTGTCTTCTAAGAGTTTAACAAAGTTAGGATTTCTAAGGGAAAATATAGGAAGGCTCCCCATTGAACAAGGAAATGGAGATGAGGTAGATGAAGGTAAGATGGTGGAAAAAAATTTCCTAAGGGGGTTAGATTCCTCACAAATCAACTAAAGAAAATATAATTAAAAAATTTAAAGAAGATAAAAAACACTATAAAACACATTAAATCCTAAGTTTTTTTTGACTTGCTTGTGGTTTATGTTTTAAGTTAGAATTGTATGACTCAACTTGGGTTTTGAAACAGGTACTAGATAAGAAATCTATGGCTGGTTTTAGGTAGTTTGGGATCTTAAAATTATCTATATATAAATCAATATGTAGCTTGATATTGGGGCTTACCCCCTCACTTCACACACCATAACAATAAGGGTGTCGGGTGCTTAGCCAAGATATACCAATTGCTAGAGATTATACTCAATTAGAGAGATAGGTTTTGGTTTCTCGCCTTGGTAATGATGTCCAAGTGGGATATCTAAAGGGTGAAGGATACCACTAGGATATGATACCCTATTCAGGCCTTATGTCAATTGTTATGATGTTTTATTTGGTGTAAGTGGTTTGGTATTGTGTGTACAAAGAAAGCTTTGGTTAATTTACTTGATTAATTAAGCTATGTGAGTTCATTATGCAAGTAAACAATGTATGAAAGGTGAATTTTAAGCCTAAAAGAAATGTTGATGTCATTTAAATGAGCATAAAACAAAATAAAAAGCACCTAGATGTAACTAGATCCCACTGGGCATGCCATAATGTTTTAGTAAAATTTTTCTTTATCTTTCTAAGAAGAAAGCTATAAAACTTAAAAGTAGGGTGAGGTTAGTAGAACCTAGATTTGGTTTGCATTATATGATCCAGATGGTTGTAGAAACTCCTATTTATCTAGGGAGGAATGACCTATAAATAAGAAATCACTAAGAAAATGGTTGATTAGTTAGGTAGGTGTGTGGATTGCCTAGCAAGATAAATCCAAGAAGTACATGACTTCCTTAGAGGCTTTTAATCCACACTTTTAAACAATCAAGTTATAAAAATGAAAGATATATTACTTGCATAAATAACATAAGATATTGAAATCAAATACAAGACGTGCTTGAATGAGATGAATTTACCTAATTATCAAAATAAATGATTGGATATTAATGTTTAATGAATCAGACATGGTTTAAAATATAGGGTGGTGTTTTATGATGAGGAAAAAATTTAGAAAGTGGGATTTGGTTGGGGTCTACTACATGGAATTAAATTGCTATTGGAATTGTCACATAGTGACCATCGATGATTGGGTGAGCTGCCAACAGTTAGGTAACCATTGATAGTTATGTGACCATTAGTGATCGAAGGAAAATTATCAATGGTTAAGTGATCATTAATGATTACTATTAGATTTAGCTTAGGTAAGGGTAGGTCTGGTTAGGAAGGTGGTTGAGTGATTTTGGGAGGTGGGTTTAAGATGGAGGCTAGTTGGAGATAGAGAAGAATATTTAGGGTTATTTGGTTCAAAGGTTTGGTTGGGAGAGAAACAAAAGAACTAGTGAAAATAGCTATTTAGCTCTATTTCTTGAAGAATGTTAAGGTGATTGGATAAGAACCCATTGTGGAGCCTGAAGCAACTCTAGTAGAGTGTTAGTGTCTAAACTGTGATTGATGAATTATAGTTCTTGTGTTCTCTATCATTCTTGTTGGAAGATTTTTTTGATTTTTTAGAAAAATACCTAAAAATAAGTTCTGATATAAGAAGATTTTATAATTATTTATTCTCTTTAATGATTCTTGCCCTCCCTTTTCACCTCCTCCTCCACTCTTTTTATAGAAGGAAGGGAGAGATGAAATAATAAGTTCAAACAAGGTCTCAACATGTCATATCATTTTATTCTTAACATGCATAATTATGTGAATGGCTAAGGATAAAAAGTCAAGGTGGAGTTAAGATGGAGTTAATTCTTAAGTCAATTAAAGGCTGACTATCGATGGTTGATAGGTCAAAGGTAGAATGGTCAGAGTTAGTCAGGGGGACTTAGGTTTGGTAGTTGAAAGGTTGTGAAGTGATCTTGAGGGGGTCCAGGGGAGGTCTAGGTGTTGGTGAAACATCTAGAACCACAGTGTGCATATTTTTAGTGTCTATATTAACCTTCAAACATAATGATCAAATATCATGACCTCTTAGCTTGGATTTAATATGCACCATTGATCTTGTTCATTGTTGACACCTAAAACTAGCCACCAATAACCTCCAATCAGGGTTTTGATCAATTTCCACCCAAAATGCACAATTTAGCCTAAAAACATTAAAACATGATAAATGGTGTGAAACTAACATATTCAAGTGCTGATTTTGGCTAAGGTATCCCTAAATGGGGCAATACAATTTATGGGCCAACTAACTTTGATTAGATCATTTTGAGTCAAAATGCTAATTTTGCACCTGGGTGCTCTAGATTGCTCTTTCCTATCAAATCTTCTACACAAGACACGTGCCTTTGTTATTTGTTATTGGTAACATCCCAAATAGGATAATAGATCAAACACATCTGACATCACCTTCAAATTATAATCCAGTTGAATTTTGGACAAATAACAAGGCATTCTAATCAATTTGAGTAATTTGTGCACAAAGTGCTTAAACATGTTTAAGAACTAATTAATCCAAATCAAGGCATAATTAATAATTCTATGGAAACTTGTTGAAAAATTATTTTTGGAAATTAATATTGAATATATGTATCATCAAGTGACCTCATTTCTTAAGAAGACATCTCTAGGCCATAAATGCCATAAATATCAGGATTCATGCCCTCCATGCCTCATCAATGCCTTTTATGATGCACTCTATGCATCTTAATTTCCCCTTCTTCTAATTTCATGATTAGGATAATTATAAACTTAATTCCAAAAATTAAATTAATCCTCAACCACACATCTCAATCTTAGGATGGATGGTTCAGGTTGATTCTAGACATTTGCAAAATTTCATAAATAGGAGGCCATGAAAATCATTTCTAAGACTTGATAATGCAAAGTTATAATGCAGAAATGGTTCAAAAATCTTCAAGAAATTAGTGTTACTGTGAAAAATTGATTCCAAGCCAAGCCAAGCCACAAGGCAAAGGTGCTAAGGAGAGATGGAGGTAGTCAAGCTTCCATTTCCAAGCACTTCATGAGCACAAAACCAAGCAAGCCACCACTACAAAGGCATTTGGAGCATCCAAGGAAGGTGAAGGATTTTTTTTTTTTTATTTCCTTAATTTTTAGTTGTGTTTGTCATTTTTTTTGTTAACTAAGCTCTCCCTAGTGTCTAGGCCTAGAGATGTTATGCTATTAATGTTTCTTTCATTTTGTTTTCATTTTGGAACTAACACCATACTAACCATCCTTTATTGAGTCAAAATTCTAGATTCACATTCATTATTTAACACATATTCCACCAAAGCAAATGTTAAACATCTATCATTCTAACCTCATCTCATGTAATATTGAAATGTTGACTCAATGTGCTTGGTTAATCTCTATGGATCAATCAAGTCTTTAACTGTCAATTCTCATTGTTTGATCAATTTGTACAAATACCTAGTCATTATTAGATCTTTATCCTATACCTTTTCTTAGTCATTAAACATTATGCACCTATCCTCATCTCATTACCTCCTAAATTCTTGGATTAATGTGCACCATCTATTTTGCTTGAGCATTAACCTATGAAAAAATGACTAAGTATGGGGACCCTTTCAATATGCCTAGAAGGCCAACTTTACACCTCAATAACTTCTTTTGTGATTACATGCATGATCTCAAACTTAGACCAGATGATTTCCTCACATAGGAGAACCAACCATATAAAAAAATTATGAAACCCTTGCATGTGCAAGATATAATTCCATTAAAATTATTTCTCAAAAACTTCTGTCATAAAGCCAACTATCTCAAAACCTGTATGAGAGGCCAACTTTGAGCATGCATAAATTTTACTGTGCTTCAACACATGATTTAAATTTTAGTGAAAAATAACTAAGATAAAAACTAAACAAACCTATAAGATCAATTTCTCTTGAAATATTCACACATGTAATATATTCCACTATCAAAATGCTCTCTTAGCTCTTCTTGCCATATTGCAAAATTAACTATGGAAAACTCAGTCAAATTTCCTGAGACTCCAACTTTGTATATGCATATATTTTAATGTGCTTCATTTCAAGATATAAAATATAGTGAAAATAATCTAGGTACAAAATGAACAAACCCATATGCTAAAATTATCTTGAAATTTCCACATGTGTGAGATATTCCATCATCAAATTGTGTACTTGACTCTTTCTGGCAACATTGCAAATTTGGTTAGGTATGGGAAAATAGTGAATTTTGTCTTAAAATCTAACTTTTTACCCTCATATATATGATCAAGATTCAATACATGACTTTATATTTATCACATATTGACTATGGAATAATTTTATCACAACCATATGACCAAATCCCCTTGACTCATCCATACAGGGTAATGGTGACATTAGCAAACTGCCTACTTAGATTTTCTACCACTAGACCCAAACTATTCAGTTGAAAACTATGGACTAGCAGATGAATTGCACTTATGCACACAATATTTCTAAGTATATATAACATCTTATAGACCTATTTCACATGATCCAATCACCATAATCATCCCTAAACATCTCTAATCATGCCAACAATAAAGATCAAGCAAGCATACTTCAAGAAAACTAGGATAAGCATATTTCACACTTTATCATTATCACTTAGGCTAATAAATCACTTCATCCACTCACCAGGATAATTCCATGACATCAATGAAAACTATCCAAAACATGGATAATACATTCACATAGGTTCTTCCTCTTCCTTGAAGAGATGTTGGGATAAGGAACATGGTGTGCAAGTGAAACTACTTAGACTGTCTTATACAAAGTGTAATGTGGAGACATCGTTGGCATGGAAATATGGTGAGAAGTTCATGAAACCTTATTTTATTATGCCATAAATAGTCTAACTAAGATCCATTTTTCATAGTCTCATCTCCATTTGGACGGGATTGATTATGCCTTGGCCTTATTTCCTATGCTTTGGCATTCATAGCCCATTTTATTTAGTATCATGGATCCAATTCCCTTAGTGTGATTATATAAACTTACAAACATGATTAATGATGAATCTAACTATAGTGAATGATAAGGACATAATTTTTTTTGAATTTTCATTATATTTATATTGCATGTCATAATTGGGCATGGTGGCATGTTGATGACTATAGGATTAGACACTTAAAACTTTATGCACTCATATTTGAGTCACTCAATCTACTTCTCCTTGTAATAAAAATATTTATATATGATTTTTTATGACAATAAGACATTTATATTTGACCTAAACCATGCCATGGTGGATAAGCTCAGTAAGATTAACAATGTGCATAATGAAATATGATGTTTATTCCATGACAATTCTAGAGCCATTTTCATTAGACTATAAAATGTCTTGTATGTATCAGTTCTTTTGTTGTACATGTTGGTTCTCCTAAATCAAGAATTATTTATCTTCTATATGTTTTTGAAGAGACACTACCATATGTAATATGTTTGTCATCTTGATCATTTTTACCATGACCAGAATGAAGAATAAAATGAGCACACATCTCAATACCACTCAAAAATGTTATGAAGAGTGTATTCTCTAATACCACTAATCTTTGGCCTAGTATGAGAACTTGTTAAAAACCAACTTTAAAATATTTAAAGTGGTTATATGCATAATCAGATTGTGAAACAAAGTTTTAGAGGCATATAATGTGTAGTTAAATTTAATAATTATATGTAGAAAAAATTGCACACATCGACACATGAGAATTTCATAATGGTACCACTTATATTCAATGGAAATAATATGTAAAATTACATATATGTAAAATGCATATAAATACAAGGAACAAAATTTCATGTGATTGGAAAGGGATAAACATCTTCATTGATTTTTATAGACTATGGTATCCTCAAACAAAGTAAGGAAAGTAGTTTATCATGATCAAAGAGGAACAAATACCCATACACATTTACCTAGTCTAAGAAGAGATCATCTAATATGATATGATCAAGGCATGAAAGTATTTATGATGTTTTAGATATGGTTGATTGGTCAAAAATATAATGATCACTCACTTAGTTTCTATGTTATTATTATTTGTGTCTCTATGTCTATCTATATATGTTCATCACCATGTTCAGTGTCTTACAGTATATGTATTTTCAACAAATAAATTACAATAAATGGTTACAAAAGTAGATAATTACAAGAGTGGTTAACTTTTTTCTAGTTTGACTATTCAACTTCCTTTCAAGTGTGATATTTATATTTCCATTAGTGTTGCATACTCAAAGCAACCTTGACATGCCAAAAACATGGGGAATGCCACTTATAATTTGACATAGTATGAGAGTTATATTAAATGGATGTTGACTCATAATCAAACCTGAAGTGTTATATGATGCTTATCTTGATGTTGTATAATCGCACAATGATATTGGAGGGGATATACAAGTGTCTCAAATTACCATGGTGATTCATCTTGGTGATTAGAAAGTATGAAAGGGTGTAGAGAGTATAAATGAGTGACTCAGACATGCACATGTTTCTTGTTCCATGGGATCATGTGTGGAATTTCACAATATACAAAATCTTTAATTAGTTCCTTGTGTCAACTTAGGATGATCCAAAGAAGCTAAATATTACATAAGGAGATACCATAGGTTAAAGAGTAAGACAATTCACTTGATGTGACCTAAATGTTCTAGGTGTGCTCTGATTATGGATCATGTTACCTTATACTAAATCTTGTCTCATCATGTATCAGTGGGAGGTGATTTGATCCTTGAATACACTTTAAAGACCTATAAGACTATCCTATAAGGTTTGTACTATTGAATTATGAGAGTTTTTTGGTAACCCATATAATGAGCTAAATCTTTTTCTTTTACATATGGATGTTGATATAGATATATAAGTTGCTAATGTTTGTGTAAGACTATATGTGTAATGCCCAACAAATATGCTAAGATATGGTGTCGTAAATTCTCCTATATCAATTTGTTTATTTAGATTTTAGTAATAATAATCATAATCTTGGAGAATGATTAGATGTAATCAAAGACTTAAAAATAGTCACTTATAAAGTATGAAATCCTTTAATTATGGAAGGATACTTCAAAACATTTATACATGTAATAAGTGATGGATAAATTCCTTTATGGAGGATAAATTTAGTAATTTAGGAGGTCAAATGGATAAGGAAATAATTTTATTGTCAGGATCTTACTCCACCAATTAGAGCACATATGATTACCTCTTGTATTAGCAACTAAACACAGAATTTAACCAGAAGTAACAAGTAACTAGAAATATGAAACAACATAGGATGTGAGAGACAATACACAATTGTATTAATAATCACTCAGAAGAAAATACAATAAAGAAGATGCCACTTCTTCTTCCACCTCAAAGGCTTGCCACACCTCAAGACCTTCTTCCCTCTCTCTCTCGATCCCAACACACAACTCCAATATAGAATTGTTGTTCACCTCCACCAGTCAGAAACAATGCTACCAATACACCAAGTACACAATCGTACTCCAAGTAGATCTCCCACTCTCTACTGCTACCTACAAATCACTAGACCTTACTCACCATTTTAGATCTCCAAAAGAAGCCATGCACACCTGCTGACCAAGATCATACATATACGAAGAACCCTTCTGATTCTCCAAACCAGCACCCACACTTGGTACTATGGCACTAGGAGGAACACACCATTGCTCTCCTCTCTCAGAAGGAGCTTATTTGCTCTCTTACTCTCTAGCACTAATTTAAAATACAGCCCATGAGTCCATATATAGATCTCATGCTTAAAATAATTAGACTATCTTAATTACAATAATTAGATGCGCAACTCAAGACTATGACTAGCCTTTAACATGCAAACTCACAGTCCAAGAATAGACTCTCTGGAATCAACATGCAAACTACATGTTCACGTATAGGCTACTGACATCAGCACCTTCCTGACCGATGTCAGTCGACTGGTAACCGACATCGGTTGATCAGACTGACGTCGATTGCCTTACAACTCATTCTGCAACTCTCTGCAACCTCCGTAACCTCTGTAACTCCACTTGTTTACATCCTAGTGAAGCTTTTAGCTCCACAACCTAATAATCTCCCACTTGGAGATAGATAGCTACACTTGTACCTGTACCTGTACACCATCTAAATTATTCCCTAGCTTGTATCCCTCTTCAAGATCAATCCTGAAGACCAACCACCACACACCTATGATGCTACACCTGTCATCCAAGTAACCTACCACATCCGAACCTACAACTCCATGTAGTGAAGACCTTGACCCTACATAACATGTTAACTTGCTGCTAGTCCCTCTTAGATACCTGAGAATCCACTGAACTACCCTCCAGTACTCCTTCCCTGAATTGGCTCCATACTTTCTGACAACTCCCACTACTTGGGAAAACTCAGGTCTACACTAGACCTCATGTGATTTCAAACTCTATTCTAAGCTAAGTTTGAACTGTCTAGCCCTTGGTGTGCTTTTTGATTCTGCATCTTGCATCTTGAACCCCACCAACATTGTCCTCACATCAACTCCCACTGAAGACAAAATCTCCATGTCTCGTATGCCAAAGAATTTTGCTGCTCCCAAATTCTCCATGACATACCTCTGAACTAACCTTACCCTTAGCTCAGCAAATCCCTGTATGTATAAACATGCTAGCAAATCACCCACATATAGTAACAAAATAATGTTGCAATCATTATCCACCTGGTAATTCAAACACAATAGTTACACTGATGTTGACTAAAGCCTTGCTTTGTCATCCACCTATCAAAACATGTACCACTATCCTGCAGCTTCCTCAAGACCATATGCCTTGGCCTTCCATCTCACGTATCCATCCACTCTCTTATTTAACTTGGGAATCCATCCCTCATCTAGTGCTTCCTTCCAATTGATAACTCCACCAACAAATACCTATTTGGTTCTTCTCCAAGGACTCACACTCCTCATCCATGCCAAGCTCCCACTATTTCTAGATTCTACTTGCATTGCCTCTTCACATCTTCCTAGTTTTTGACCATCAATAAGCAATATAAAGAAGGTGAACAATGAATATGAGGTTCACTTACCCTTTCTGACCTCCGTATGAGCATTTGAGACTTATTGACAGCTTACTATCCACCCACCATCCATCCCAGTGACCGATCTTGGCCATCTCCCAGTCTGGAACTGATCGATGTTAGTTCCCTGCACTGACCCTGACTTTTGACATCATTTCCCTGGCCGACACCGGTATCCCTTCTGTCAATGTCAATTCCTATCTGACTGATGTCAGTCTTCCTGTTTTCGACGTCGGTTACTGTCTGACCGATGTCGGCACCTGTGTTCACCTATGAGTGATAACTTTTTACCCACGAGCTCCTTTTGGGTCAAAACCCTATTCAAATCAATATAGCCCTGCTTAAAATAGTTCAGTCTCCTCCGCTGATCTCTATCTGCCATCACCTCCATGAACACCAAGGCCTTCTAGTTCTTAAGTTTATCAAAAACATCTGTCTTTCGCTTAAGAACATGCATTCCCCTCCTACATATGTGACCAAGCCTACAAAGCCACATCTCTGCAACAGAAGGTGAATCAGTAATATAAGTAGATAGATAAAGGATACCTACTTTCTTACCACCATCTAATTCAAGTGCATCTGCTGTGAGAGTTACAGTGCATCTCCCATCACCCAACTTTCTTGAAGAAATTAGACTCATCTCCAAGATTGGTACCTGCATAACCTCTTTCAACACCTGCATGTTATCCATCTACAATTTTAGCTTCACTTCCCCTTTGCCAATAATCTGAAAAGGCTCACCAACCCCTAAATAAATCTCTCCAAAGTCTCCAAAGACATACCCATGAAAAGATGCTCTATTTCGGGCTGCATGGAAAGAGGCAAAAGAATATGTAAACAAAGATTCTACTTTATTTAGAGCAACCTGTGCAACAACACTTGCAACATCTGCTTCTACACGCTGATCTTCTACTGACCAACAATCTCCTTTTCCCTACTCTTTCTTTCCATCAATCAGACCATTCATGCTATTCAGTTTCTCCATTCGTAGCTTACTTTCTTCTGCCATTGCTATACTCCCACTCAATCTAAAACCCCTGAGAGTGACCTGTAATCAAAAACACTACCAGATCTAAACCACCTGTTAGTCAACCCAACCAAAAGCTTAGATACCAACTTGATGGTATCAGCTCTTGAACCTACAACCAGACTTTGATACCAACTTGTCAAGATCTTGCTCCACCAATTAGAGCACATATGATTACCTCTTGTATTAGCAACTAAACATGGAATTTAACTAGAAGTAACAAGTAACTAGAAATATGAAACAACACAGGATGTGAGAGATAATACACAATTGTATTAATAATCACTCAAAAGAAAATACAATAAAGAAGATGCCACTTCTTCTTCCACCTCAAAGGCTCACCACACCTCAAGACCTTCTTCCCTCTCTCTCTCTCGGTCCCAACACATAACTCCAATACAGAATTGTTGTTCACCTCCACCAGTCAGAAATAATGCTGCCAGTACACCAAGTACACAATCATACTCCAAGTAGATCTCCCGCTCTTTGCTGGTACCTGTAAATCACTAGACCTTACTCACCATTGTAGATCTCTAAAAGAAGCCATGCACACCTGCTGACCAAGATCATACATATATGAAGAACCCTTCTAATTCTCCAAACTAGCACCCACACTCTGTACTATGGCACTAGGAGGAACACACCATTGCTCTCCTCTCTTAGAAGGAGCTTATTTGCTCTCGTACTCTCTAGCACTAATTTACAATACAACCCATGAGTCCATATATAGATCTCATGCTTACAATAATTAGACTATCTTAATTACAATAATTAGACGTGCAACTCAAGACTATGACTAGCCTTTAACATGCAAATTGACAGTCCAAGAATAGACTCTCCAGAATCAACATGCAAACTGCATGTTCACGTACAGGTTGCCGACGTCGGCACCTTCCTGACCAATGTCAGCTGACTGGTAACCGACGTCAGTTGCTTCTTCACTGCTATTTGACCGACGCCAGTTGCCTTGTAACTCATTCTGCAACTCTCTGCAACCTCTGTAACCTCCGTAACTCCTCCTGTTTGCATCCTGGTGAAGCTTTTAGCTCCACAACCTAACATTTATGGAATTAAATTTTGACATATTAAAAGAGTGAGAAATAAGGTGGAAGAAAACCTAACTAATTTATGGGTTAAGATACTTTCTCACCTATACTAAGTTTTGTAAAAAAAATTGAATGATATAAAAAAACTTATTTTTAATAATGTAATTAAATTTTAAGTAGAATAACCCCTAATTAAATATCACCATCCAAAATGAGAGATAAATTTAAATTTTTTAGAAGGATCGTGTTAGTTTTTTAATCATTATTTATATGATAATAATTATTTTTATCCCCTTTTTAAATTGATTAAAGTAATCTAGGTCTGAACTCCATGCTCAATCCTTTCATGTTATGAATTAGTTGCCTTTGCATTGTTTTTTTCAATTGGGAAGTGTGGTGGAAATAAATGGCTGCATATATAAGAAAAAATTATGGAGACACTCTAACTAGTGGTTTCTAATGTTGGTTTTGGTAAGTCAATTATTCCTCTCTCTTTCCTTTGCATGTCTCCATTTTTTTAAGAAAAAAATTTTGTAGGTTGCGGGATAAATTGAGTGGTGGTATTGTAAGAATATTTTTTCCTTTTGATTCTTCTATTTCAATAGAATTGATTTAGTTGGCTATCATGGAAATGGTATATGCATTTTAGAGGTATTTTTAATGTTTTATTTGAAAATATAAAATTATATGGGTAAATTAAACTAGTTTAGTCAGGCTTATGAAGTGAAAGTAGGTTTTGAATGGTTGATAGTGCATGTTTTCCTTAAATAATGTAATTAATCTATTTTTTATAAATTGAATGATAAGAATAGCTAAATAGAGAGTCCTTTTTCAACTTAGTTGAGCATACATTTTTTATTACCTTTCTTGAAGACTAGTGGGGTGAGTTGGTTTTTGTTGTGTGGAGAATAATTTATTTATTTTCAATAAAAAGTAAAAAGATAAATTTTGGATTATTATTTAATCTCTCATTTTAAAATTAGTCTTATACAAAATGGCAAAAAGTGAAGAGTTTCCCTTTGGGGTTTTGCCCCGAAAAGATATTTAACTCATATTGCAAAGAAATAGATTGATATGAAGGGAAATAATTTTTCCAAGGATGACCACTCTAAAATAGGTGATCCAATTCCAAACACAAATAAACTCAACATTGAATTTATATCAACATTATATATACTAGTCTATGAATACACAATGCATACCTATCTATTGGATTGTATCAAGGTGGGAAGAAAGATGGACTAAAAAGATTTGGACTTATCAAAGGACCTCATAAATAAATAAATAAATAAATCAATCAATAAACATCTTATGACCACATATTGTCATCATAATTCATTTGATTTCATACTTGATATGGAAATTACAACTCTAGTGAGCATGGCAGGGACCTCTTACCTTCTAAACCAAAATTATTTTGTTTTAGATACTAATAGTAAATTTCACCAAAAAATGAGTCAAAATGATACCAAGGAGGTTACCAAATGTATCAAATATCTGTAAACTAATTTTAAAGCCTTGAATATTACTAGTTATGATCCTTTTCCTCCTATACCAAACCTAGATGGGCTAGACTCTAATTGAAAGGAAGTTGGCCCTTTAAAGATCATATTTATTGATCATTATCATTAATCTTATCAAGTGTCATTTTTGACAATTGTATATAAATGGAGGATTCTGTTGATTTTGTAACTTTCTCCAAATGTCATATTACACTCTTTATCTTATACCAAACTTAAATGGGATGGACTCTAATTGAAATGAAATTGGCCCTTTAAAGACCATATTTATTGATCATTATCATTAATTTTATCAAATATTCTTTTAGATAATTGTATATGAATAAAGGAATCTATTGATTTTACAATTTTCCCTAAACCTCATATTACAATTTATTTATAAATTATGACTTTTTAATTTTATGTGTGTGTGTCTATATATATATATATATATATATATACATATATACATATATACATATATATATACATATATATGTATATATATGTGTGTATGTATATATATATATATATATATATACATGTATATATATATATATACATGTATATATATATGTGTGTGTATATATATATATATGTATATGTATATGTGTATGTGTATGTGTATGTGTATGTGTATGTGTATGCGTATGCGTATGCGTATGCGTATGCGTATGTGTATGTGTATGTATATATGTATATGTATATGTATATATGTATATATATATATATATATATATATATATGTATATATATGTATGTATGTATATGTATGTATATGTATGTATATGTATATGTGTGTATGTATATGTATATGTATATATATATATATATATATATATATATATATATAATAGAAAGATAGACTTATTTAAATTTTTAATGAAATGAAATATAGTTTCCACCACCACACACAACATACAAGTTTTCTATGACTCCTTCATTTCTTATGTATATTCAGATTTTTGATTTAAATAGTTTTGGTGGGATTGAAAACAAAAAGTTGGGATTAAATATGGCTATCCCAATATTTTGAATCTAAGGGGTGTGTGATCTCCTCATTTGATGGATTGGTTGGATATTTTATGTGAATGGTTTTTTTTCTATGTAACATGATTATGTTTTTTTCATTTGATTGGATTTATTATCATTAACTAGTAAATCCCATGTATTGATTTATTATCTTTAAATATCTTTTGAAAAAGTTATATTGTTCAAAAATTTAACTTTTGTATTTAAAGTATGCATAACTCAAAAATTATTTATTTGAAATATTATTTGGTGGTTTTAGTGTGTGGTAGATATTTCTACTATTAATATTTTTATAATTTTTTATTTTAATAAACATATATAATTTTTTACATTTGCATGTTTTTTAAATATTTAATGAATTAAATTTTATGTTCTTATATTATGATCTAAATCTTTATCAACATACATAAATATATATTTAATTTTTTTGTGCACAAATTTTATTTCCAATTATATTTACAAATAAAGTTGTTAATTAAAATTAATTGATATGATGTAAAATGAGAATGAAACTAAAATATTGTTTAAAAAATTATTTAAAATTGAATTAAAATTTATTTATAATATTAATTTAAATTATATAAAAATTATTTTTAATTATTTTTTTATTTTTATTGAATTTATAACACAATTCAAAAAAAAAGTTGTTATTTATTTCTAATCTTGTTATTATTTTGTATGTTTTATTATTAAAAATTATTGAAATAAAATAATATTAAATTTAATTATTATTTTTCTTATTATATGTATAGATAAATTTTGTTAGTAATCCCAATTACAATCAAATTCAATTCTAATTCCATCTATCTTTATCAAAACTAGAGCCTCTTATTTATAGTCAACAATTTTATTTATTTTTATTATAAATTATACAAATAATCTTGTAATTAAACATATATTATTTTTAAATTATAAGAACTCTAAAAACAAATTTAATTAAAGAACTAAAGAAAATGACATTATTGTTCTTCACAAGAAACTAATTTTCAAGTAGATTCTTTGCAAAAAAATCTATTTTCTTTTTAAATTTTCAATGATATAAAAGTTACACCAAGTATAAATACATGTGGGCTCCTTGTATATACACAATTATCATAAAATGGAGAAACATGATGTGAATAGTTAAGATCAATGTCAATGGAGATCTAAGCATCCTTCAGTGTTGGCTTGGTTGAATATGTTTTGTCTTATATATGGTACAAATCTTAGATTATATTACAAAAATGGTATCATAAAGATAGATATTGGTTAATAACTTGGAGAAAAGTGTGTCAATATTTCCAACCTTATCCAATTTTAAGTTTAGTCTTAATATTATATTTATTCAAAGTTATGGTCCCTTTTTTTACCTAGTGGAAAATGAACTAAAGTCCATCTATTAAAATAATAGAAATAATATAAAAATTGATAGCATAAATTAGAATTCAAAGTATTTATTTAAAAAGTATATTTTAATCAGAAGATTAAAATATTAAGTTTATATTTTATCATTGAGAATATTTTGAAACCATTCCATCTTAATATGTTTTGAAATAAGAAAGGATTATCAAGAAATAGTTTTCAACCCTAAGGGACTATAGATGATGGGCTTATCCTTATAAACTAAAGTGGAGAGTTTATTTCTTGAATTTTGATTTGTTTGATTATTTGTTTCAGAAAGATGACTATTTTATTTGTCTATTTTCTACTCTGGTAATTTGATAAGCATTTATGAAATTTACTTTTGAATTGAATTGTCTATATTGATTTGAGCTTCCAAATTTCACAAATTTGAGAGAGGTGGTTATTGAAATTTACTCTTTTCTCCTTGAACTTATTTTATGGCCAAGTTTATACTTTATATATTATTTATATGGTTCAGTAATTCCTTAAAATGAGAATGAGAAATATCCTTCAATTTTGAAATATCTTCATATGAATATTTTTCATCAACCCCCTCTTCTTCTTTCTATTTTGGGATAGATTCTATGATATTATTGCCTTATGATTATGTTTTTGATTCTATCCTTTAGAGGGTTTTAGGAAATATTCCTTTATTATTGTGTCATCCTCATTTTTAGAAAGTTCATGTGCTTGGAGACTAGACAAACCTATTTGGGCATTCCATCTTCTTCAATTTTTTAATTTTTTAGTTATGACTCTTTGACCTTTATTTATTTTTTTATTCTTTGAAATCCTCGACACCTTTCCCCTGATCTGACTAAGATTTATTTGGGTAATATCTAGCAAGGTTACTATGCACATGATAAATTAAACATCTGAAATAAATGTTTTTATAGTTCAATCCTTAAAATTGTCCCCTTTTTTTATTATTGAATTTGAATTCCATGTGAATAAATTTTGATAAATCCAAATTTATATATATATTATTGTAGAGACTACTAGTAATACTATCTCTACTATCTTTTTTATTCATATGTATTCCCAAAACTAGTTCCCTACTTACTTAAAGATGTCTCCATACAAGAGTTCAATAAAAATACCATCCATTCAAATACATATTGAGATAATAGATAAATCCTTTATTTTTGGATTAAATCCTACTTCCCATGACTACATATATAGGCCAGCTCACCCCATGAACGATGACACACTTTTAAAATGTTTACTCCACCTAGCATTCACACACAACACAACAAAGATTCTCACAAATAAATGTGAAGAAATAAATAAAACATATTTTCTTATCAAAAAATTGCAATGTTGTAACAACATGGGTTGTTTTACTACAAAGAAGATCAACCTAAAATATAGAGCCACAACCTATACTAATAAATTTTAACTGTGAAGTCCCATAACTCATTGCAATGACCAAAATCTCTCCAAATCTCCTCCAAAATATTTTAATCCCTTAAAATGAAAAACAAGGCATAATAATATAAAAGATACCTAATTTTGGTGCCAAAAATCAATATTCTCTCATTTGGGAAAGGTCACATGAATAGAGAAAGGAAACTTATCATCTTCATCCACTTGATAATTTTTCATTTATTTCCTTATTTCTCCCTCTTTAATTACTTTTTCCAAAATTGAGGATAAGAATGCAACAATACTTAGTAAGTTTCTTTGAAAAATCATCTTCATCTTATCTTAGATAACCATGCCCCACTTTGGTAAGTTTCCTTCAAATAAAATCCATGCCACCTTGATTACCTTCTAATTTATAAATAACAACATTCCATAAAGTCCACAACTTTTGAAAGATGTATCTTTTGAATTGGGTGTCCAATTGATGAAATATTTATTGCATCAAAAATCTTGGGAGGCACTCTATAACATATTATGTGTAAAATTACATGTCCATATATGCATAAATACTATCTTAATAAAAATAGTGGGTTACTATTTTTAGCCTTCAACAAATTTTTACAGTCCTAAACCACTAAATACTTTAACATATACTCTAACCAAACTAAGAAACTTACGAAAAAATTCAAAATAACAAAAATATTATTTATGGTGATGCAAGATTTCCCTCACACCCTATATGCTCCTGTATTAGACACCCAGGGTAATTTGAAAGGTGATCTAATCAGATTTTAGATAACCATGATGAATCTTCAATAGGCATTCATTCCACTTGACCAACTATTATGCATATTGTCTATTTTTTGTACTTATGCCCACATAACTATCTAGGATTTCTTTTATCTCTTCCTTTTCTAAAGTAATTATTCCTTTGCTAGTCCAACCTCACTATCTCCTCCATGATATGATATTAAATCATCTATATTAAACATAGGTGAAATATTAACTCCATATATAAATTTTACCTCATAGGCATTTCTTAAATCACGTCTCTTCAAAATCTTGCATGGTCTAAACCTCTTCATTTTTAACTTGTTATATGTTCCAATAGGAAATATTTTTTCCTCAAGTGAACCATAACTTCATCTCCAAAATTGAATATCTTAATATTACACTTATTATCTACCTTTACCTTATATTTAGTATTCTTCTTATTAATATGCCTTATTAACTCTTTATGCAAGTTATCTAGATGTTCTACAAAGTCCTCGACATCAACACTATGATTGTATCCTTTGTCCATCTTCTTCAAATTAGAATAATTCCTTAGAATACTCCCATAGAAAATATATAATTGGGATTTACCAATACTTATATTGATAGATATTTTGTAAGCAAATTTTTCCTATGGTGAGATCAAATCGCATCCCTTGGGCTTATCTCCTATTAAGCACCTCAACCAGTTTCCCAAACTCATACTCACCATATCTATTTGTCCATCCATGGATGGTGTGAATAAATAAACTTCAAATTAGTCTTTAATTTCTTCCATAATTTCCTATATATATACCCAACAAATTTGGTATCTCAGTCTGAAACTATAGTCTTTGGCAGACCATTTATTCTTACGACCTTTATGAAAAACAACTTTGTAATGTGAACAACATTGTGAGTCTTCTAACATGGAATGAAATGTTCCATATTAAAAAAATTATAAACCACCACAAATATTGAATCATGTCCCCTTTGTGTCCTTGGTAAACCAAGAATAAATTCCATACTAATATCTTCCCACAATCTCTCTAGTACAGGTAACAAATGATATAGTCCAATATTCTAGCTTAATCCTTTGGCCATATGGCATACTCTACAACTTTTCCCAAATTTATTCACATCTTGGTCCAACTATTTCCAATAGTAATTCTCACTAACAATAGTAATGGTCTTATCTCGACCAAAGTATCATGCCAACCATCCACTATGTTTTTCCTTAATCAAGATGTCTCTCATAGAACTCCTCAGAATACACAATTGGTTTCCTCTAAACAACAGACTATCTTAGATCATGAAATCCAACCATCTTGTCCTATCTAAATAATAGTTTCAAAACAAGATTTCCAATACTCTACAAAGTTTGTATCTTTAGGATGCAAACTTTTGATTTCATTGAACCCAAAAACTTCTATCTCCATCTCTATCAATAAATTATGCCTTTTGTTTAAGGCATCTATAACTCTATTTGACCTCCCACTCCTATGATTCAAAACAAAAGTATAACTATGTAAAAACTTAACCTCTTTTAAGTGCCTTTGGTTAAACTTTCCTTGGTTATTAAGATACTACAAATCTTGATGATCAGTATATAAAATAAACTCCTTTGGTAACAAATAATATATCCATTTCTTTGAAACCTTAACTATAGCATAAAACTCTTGATCATAGAATAATTTTTCTTGGCATCATTAATCTTCTCAATAAAATAGGTAATGGGCTTACCTTCTTGGCTCAATATAACACCTATATCACTACCACTAGAATCACAATCTACCAAAAATACCTTGTTGAAATCTGTAAGTGATAAAATAGGTTACTCTATGAATTTCTTCTTCAACATATCAAAATTCTTTTTTTGCTCCTATAGTCCACTTAAACTTCTTTATATCCCCTCTCATTTTTTCATTTGGGGGGAACAAATTATACTAAATTTCTTGATAAACTTACTATAAAAACTTTCCAAACCATGAAAAGATATTACCTATGTATCACTCCTTTGTGTATGCCATTCAAAAATAGCCATTACTTTATTTGGATCCATCTTAAGACCCTTAATTGAGACAAAAAATCCTAGATATACCAAATTCTTTACAAAACTACATTTCTTCATTTTAATAAATAGCTTTTGATCCCTCAACTTCTCAAAAACTCTTTTGATATGCATCAGATGCTCTTCCCAAGTCTTATTGAAAATCAAAATTTCATCTAAATAAATAATAAAAAAATCTCCCAAAAATTATTTCAATACCTCATTCGTGAGCTACATAAATGTGCTTGATGTATTGGTTAGCCCAAATGGCATGACTAACCACTCATGCAATCCTTCCTTTGTCTTGAAGGTTTTCTTCTACTCATCTCCTTTTTAGATCTAGATATGGTGATATCCTTTCTTCAAATATATCTTTGTGAAGTACTTGGATCCATTCAAGCAATCTATTTTGTCATTCATCCTCACTAATGATAATTGGTATATGATTGTGATCTTATTGATAGATCTTGAATGTGTATATATCCTCCACTATCCATCCTTCTATGGTGTTAGTATTACAGGTACTACACATATACTTAAGCTCTCCCTTATCAGTCCTTTATTCAAAAAATCTTTAACTTGTTTGTTTAGATCCTCATTCTATATAGGAGTCATTATGCAGTCTACCTTATTTGGAAAACTAGCTCTTGGTATTATATATATTTGGTGACTTATCTTCCTCACTAGTGGTAAACCTTTTGTTACATTATCAAAGACAATATTTTGAAATTATTCCAATGGATTTGATATTTTTTTGGGTTAAATATTCACATTCCTCCTTGTTTATTTTATGAATCAATGCATAACACATATGTTCATGCCTCATATCATCCAAAAAATTACTACCACCAATCAAAAAAATTGGGCACTACTACATATCTTCTCTTCTGCCCCCTTCAAGGGTTTCAATTTATGATGAACTCTTTCCTCTATTAAGGAATAGGTGTTTGCATGGCCATCATGGACAACACACCTATCATAATTCCATGGCCTCCCCAATATAAAATGACATACATCCATGGCGATGATGTCACATAGTATCTCATCATGGTAATTGTTCACAAGTTTTACCTCACAAGTCAAAATGTCACCCTATCATTCAAAACTTTTCTTTTCATGCTTTTACAATCCTATTCATATCCTTTTCATGCCTTTGGTAGTCTTCAAATGATATTTTATTATCCTTGTTAGAATTGTTTAAGATAATGTCTTGGGAAAGCTTTCTAATGCCTTTAGATTCAATCTAGTGGGTCTTAGGGGTATGCCATATTATGTTAATAAGGTTCATAGTTTTCTAGGTCAGGTTAGTTCACTTAGTCACTTGGTTTGAAGCCTATTATTCTTGTTTAATGAAATTAAGGTATTTTAGCAAAGTTTAAGGCTTTTAGAGACACCTAGGTTTGTATTGTGAATAAACTAATCCTTTTCAAGGAACTATTATTTCATGGAACATTGAATCATATGGGGAAGAGGTCATTTGAAGTCAAAGGAGGTCTTGAACTGATATTGCTACTTTATATGAGGTCATCTCATTTATACTATATTTATTTACACTTGGAGATGATTTTAACGGGATTCTAGGATTTTAAATATGGGATATACATACCATTACACCTTTCAAGGTTTTAAAATGATTTTTCAATGTTCTAATCTCAGAATGAAGATAGAATAATGGTTTACATGTCAAAATAGCTCAATTTTTGCTCAAAAAAGATAGTTTTATGAGTTGGTATAGACCTGAGGAACCCAATTTTAGGGAAAATTTCCTTCAAGTGTATTTTGGTCTTATAAAATTCATCTCCATAAATTTCAAGATCTTTCAAGTCTTAAAAGTGCAAAAAAATCTTTTTCTCCTCCATCACTCTCTTTGCAAGCTCACAAGGGTAATTTCTAAGTGCTCGGTATAGATATAGGAGAGAGAGTTGGGTATTTAAATTTTTTATATATGTATTAATATAAATCTTAATATTTGTGTAATTGGTCATCATATTTATCCCCTCTCCTTTATGAACAATTGTTAAGACCCTAGGGTGGTTTAAAACTGTGTAGAAAGCCCACAAGTTTGTTTGCTTCTTTGAATTGGTAGTTTGAATGGATGAGGTAAATTTAAAGAGTTGTATAAGGTATATTAAATCATATCACAAGTTTATACATGCCACACTTGGCATGTTTGAGTTCATTTGGCAAATAAAACTTAATTTTTACATAGGTTACATGGGAGCTGCCATAGTTTCTTTATGTTTTAGGTTCTTCAATAGTAAATTAAGATGGAGAAGGGTTTTATATAATATTTAAATTTATTATTTATATGTTTATTTATATTTTTATTCATTCTCACCTACATCCACAATCTCTCATCATGAAGATAGAGGCATACTTTCTAGTGTACCAATCATCATAAGTAAACAAGTTATGTAATGTTATGTTCATCCTAGGTTGATGATAGGTTATTTTTATGATATGTTTATTCCATTTTAATACATATCAAATCCATTCAATATATTTTTATGACCTAAGGAACCAATCTCAAAGATTCATGTTCTTTGGATTCACCATGAAACTATGTGGCCTACATAAATTGAGTTTGAATTGGCTTAATCTTACATTATCAGACATGTGTAATGATATTGACATAATAAGAAGGGTGTTAAGAAATGTATGGATTTTATTATTAATTTATAAGATCACACTTTCACCAAAGATAATTATAAATAGGATAGTTAGACTTGTAGGTCTGCATAAGTGGATTATAATCTACATCAAGAATGATATTTTAGGGACTAGAGTGGTGAGATAGGTGTAGTGTCTTTGAATTTAAAGAGTTAAAAACCATGAAGAGAAGATTGTTTCAAGTTATACTACATATAAACAAAAAATGAATAATGTACCAAAATAAATACCTACAAGTAGAAAACCAACTCTTAAACAAATCAAGGCTTTGAGGAAATATTATGCATGGTATGAAAGGGGCTAACATGTTTAGACTCAAGTTTGAATACGAAAGAAATTCTTAAAGGAGTTTTAAAGTGTATCAAGTATCAATACCTATTTGAGAGTTATAAAAAGGTTAAAAAGGTAAATATAAGATGTAATAAAATCTCCTCTAATCCATGTTTATCATAAACTAAGGTAAGTTATAAATTTTTTAATGTAAATACCATATGTTGATTTCCATATTTAACACCTTCTTGAGTGATTATTCAATTGAATGCAGGGTAAGTTTGGGTCAAGAATAACTTTGGGAATAATATTTTTCAATTAAAAAAAAAAAAATGCAACCTATAGTCCATACAGAGTCCTAAAAGGGTAAAAAATGCACACTTACAGCCATGCCATTCTAGCTCAGTCAGTTAAGTAGTCAATGCAATGTGAACTTCTTGTGTGAATATCAAGAAGATGAAGAAGATAAAAAATATGGATGAGTTAAGTTATAAATAAATTTATTTAGGATTAAAGTATATTAACAAATATGAGAAATGAAAAGTTAATTTAGTCTATAGTTAGGTACATGTGTACCTACAACCATGTAATTTGATTGTTAGTCAAAATTTTATGCTAGTAGACTTATATTAGTCAAGAAGTTGAAAGTGAAATTATAAGATTAATGAGTGAGGTATAAGAATTAATTAATGGAGGACCAAAATATTATATCAAATCACAAAGGAAATAAAAATAACCACCTATAATAGTCATAATTATCTGAGGAGACCTGCATGTTACCACATGAGGGTATGGATAAGTGAGGAGGAAGTTGAGTTGTCACACATTTCTTGAGGTGTTAAGAAGAGAGATAGGTAATTTAAGAACTTTTTAAGGCCAAAAATATTTTAATATTATATATCCTTGAGCCTACAACTCTAAAATCCCCACCTACAGCTAAATAGTTTTCTTATGAAGTCACCTACATTCAGCTTAATGAACCTAACTGAGTTTTAAAGACAAGTAGATGAAGGATTTCAATAAAAGTTGGAAATTTAGAGATATATAATAAAATATCATAAAATTATATATATATATATATATATATATATATATATATATATATATATATATATATATATATATATATATGATCACAAATAACATTTTTATGAAAAATATCTCTCAAAGAATAGCTACAGTCACCTTAGTGAGTATATATAACCAACCAAGAAGATAACACAGTCAACCCATTCTAGTGCACATGAGAAGTTATGTGTGAGAGAAGGTTAGATGTTTTTTTATGCCTTAATAATATAATAATAGGTTTTAAACCCATGTTACATACCTATTTAATGTCTGACTATAGTCAAGTTCCTCCATATACACCTACAAGTAACTCCAAATGTGCATCTATAGTATAGGCCTACAAGCAATCCTTATGAAATAATGAATGTGGAAAGGAGTTTATAGGTAAAAGAAATGAATTTTAGTGATGGATTTGAAGTATATATAATATAATTTAAATATATTTAATCCATTTCCATTTTAATGTGTCTATTAGGATCAAACCCCACAAGGATAGGACTTAGTCCACTAACTCAAATCACTAACATAGTTCTTTTAGAACCTACAGGTCACAATCAAGAAAAAGGTGAATATAACATCTTTTTAACTAAGAGTTTGAATGTATAATAGTTAAAAATAGTGTAAATTACCTTTATTAATACCCCATTAGGTTTTTTATTAGTTAATGAGTAGATAAACCTAAGAAATATAGTCCTAGGGTCAAGAACATTAGTATGCCTGTAAACCCTAGGCATGATGAAGAGAGGTTGAAAGAGATCTTGAGGGAAGAATTAATGATGATTATGATAATTATGTAAGGTAAAAATGGATTTTTTTAAAAAAATTAGGCATTAAAACTTAGAATCAAACTCAAAAACATCATCTTCAGACCTCATTTCTCTCCTCAAGCTCACAAAATGTAGTCTGCCTAGCCAAGAAGGTACCTTCTTGTGATCATAATAGTATCAAAACTTTACATGGGATCATAATATATTTTTATGTGTTAGGTTACATTTTTTAATTATATCTTGTGTCATTTTTTTGGTTAAGTCCCTAGCCTTTATGAGCTATCATTAATAAGTGTAATCATTCATAGGCTGTTAGAGAAGCAAGTTTTGACTAGTTTTTAGAAATTAATCCCTAAAGAAAATAAAATGAACTATAATTATTTTGAAAACTTATAAAAAATATTATAGACTAACAATAGGTTATTATCATGGTACTTTCTTGTACTTTCACTTATATATATATTTGATGAAAATTATACTTTAGTAAGATTTTAAGGCAAAAAGGGGGTGTTAAAGTGTGTATAAAGATGAAATCCATTGGAATATTTAATTTGGATGTATTTAACCTTTCCAAGTCAAAAAAATTGTAAAACATAACCTAAAATTTCTCAAAAAAACTTAATTTTTTAGGGTAGTCTAAAACAGGCTTAAGAAAGGGCTAGTTTTTTGGCCATTTCATGGTTTGACTACTTGAACAAGGTTATAGAAGCAAAAAAATTAAATGAATGATGGTATTATGATAGGTAAATTTAATAAAACACTTTTTTTCCAATTTCACACATGAAGATGGTCATTTGGGCCAAATTTATCTTTCTAGGCCTAAGAGGCCTAATTAGAGAGAGAAATGGTAGAAAAGGAGTACTTACATTTAGATGTATCTCATTAAAAAATTTATGAAGATGTAATGGGATAAAAGGTACTCAAAATTGTGCTCATTTTGTTAAGTTGATCCATAAATTCTTTTGGACAAGGAGATTTACTAGTTTTTAGGGCTACAAGGAATGGGTGTAAAAGCAAGCAAAATGAACAAAATATCATCATTGAAAGGTTTGATGGCTAAAAATGCCTTGTTTCAGGTCTTATGGCATGTTTATAATCCATAAACTATGTAATATTATCTTCTTTAAAGTATAACCAATTTTTCACCTTGTATGCCACATTGGAGATGGAAGGAATCAAGTAGACAAAACACCCAAATTGATGCATAAAGTCTCTTAAAAAGGATCTATTGAGGGTGATAATTTTTTTCCATGCCAATTTAAGGGAAATAAAAATTCATATATCAGGTGGAATAAGGTTGAATTTTTTTAAAAGGTCCCAAGGACTCGTAATAAGGCCCTCCTTCCTTCCAACGCCTCGTCAAAGAAGACAAAGTCAAAGCAATTGAAGAAGCCATCTAAAAACACAAAAAATATGGAAATACCTCATAAATAATTTAATAAGGTTTCAATTAAGACATTAATGAGGACTTGACTAAGCCTTTAAGGCTTATTTTCAAGGAAGTGACTTCTTGACCTAGAATATAGGGGTAGGCAAGCAATGATCTAGGAGATTGTATGGGTCAACGATTAGAAATGAGTGTTAATGACTTGTTCAAACCTTAAAGAAAAGTCTAATATCTACCCATATTAAATTTTTTATAAGGAATTAAAGAGATAATAAAGGAAGTGTTATGTTGGATTTGGAGGAAGACTAAGTAAATCACACATCCCTAGTTTCTTGTCTCTTCTCTCTCTTTCCTTTATCATTCTCTCTATATGTAGTCCTATTTTTATCATTGAAAAGGATCATTAATATAATTTTTGGAAAGGAAATTCTCATAAAAAAAATTACTTGCCTCTTTCGAATGAATAAGACTAAATTCATGCCTCCTCAATGTTAGTGATTAGCATTTGTTCATGGTTAGTTGATGAATGATAGTGATAGTGCATGATTCCTTTTATTCTATCCTCTCCTCTTAACCTATTTGTAGGTGTTAGTTCATATTTATAGGTTTCATAGTGTGCTTGAATAACCTTATACGTATGGAAAGTATAATCTCTCCTTAGTGTCTTTAAGAGACCTATTGAATAAGTTACCTTAGATCATGCATAAATCTAATCCTCTATGTGAAATGTTGATGTTTGGAAGCATTTATTTGAGAAGTGAAATCAGGTCCATGTCTCTATTCATCCTTATTAGTGCATACTAGACCAGTGGAGGACACATTTTGGTGTATAACCCTAGTTAGATAGGCTTTCCTTTTAGTTTACTTTATTCTTTTTTCCCTTATAAGATGGTAGTATAGATTAGAGATCCTAACTAATACATCAAGGGGAGATAGCACTTAGAATCTAGAGATTCAATTCACATATTTGGCCACCCACAACCTAAGACTATCTCCATGTTACTTCAGATTGTGAAGGCTTGAAACTACCTTCACAAAGGTGAAAGTCAAGTAGATAATATTTTTTGGCATGCCCAATGGGATAAAAGTCCAAAGTAGTGGAAGGATTTTTGGTGTTTCTCTTCTATTGATCATCATTTGGGGGAATTAAAAACATCAATGACATCTTCAAGTTCTATCAACTAATTATAGAAACCCAAGAACATGTTCACGTAAGTTGTGTTTTGATTCCACTATCTTCATGAAGTTTGATGGCTATGTATGAGGATACTTCTTATGCTATACTTCCTTATCAGCCTTATAATGATTTATACAAGCCTTTTCATTACCAATATGAGTCTTTTCATGATACATATGAGCCTAATCAACCTTACCAAGAGTCTTATCATTCCTATGATCAGTCTTACTAACAATATGATGGTTCATAACATTTTGTCATGCTCATTATCAGCCTTCATGTGACCCTGATTATATACCTCAACAAACTTATCAAGAATTAAATCAATCATACATACTCCTACTCCATTTTTAACTTGTAATCATGTTTTCCCTACCATATCCTTATTTTAATTTAAACCAAATATGTAAAAGTTTGAAGGGGAGATGAGAGTATGGGATAAAGAGTGATATGTGATACATTATAATCTCATAGAGAAGATGAAGAAGATAGTACAAATGTTGACAAGTAGGTGGGTAGTAGTTGAAGAGTAAAATTAGTATGTTATGAGTTATGTGAAATGATAACTATGATCTAATGGTGGGTAGACAAGTTAGTGATATGGGATAATCAATCGATCCAGCCCATGTAACATCAGTCATCTCCTCCTATCTATTGACTAATTTGACCCCGTGGTCAAATAATTCAATCCCCCATGTAATTTAAAACTTACATATGCCCCCCTAGGTTGACAAAATTTCCCCATTAAGTCATAACTAGGGTCAAATAACATGTTTTACTTTGGTCATATATGTCATTTGTCTTAAGTGTCATACCAGGCCACATTTTAGGTCATTCTCACGAGTTGTATAGTTTTCATACGAATAAAAGTGTTTTAAGGAGTGTTTGAATTTACCATGTGTCAATTATATTTCAAATAAACTATTTTGAATTGAAAAATTATAGGGTTCAATGTACAAGAAGGATTTTTAACTATAAAAGGGAGAGTTTTGGATAATTATATAAACTATAAGACAAGTTTGGCATGTGTGTAAGTTTTATTAGTGTAATTTTATCTCCTTAAAACTCATATCCATGTTTATATTTCCTTAAAAGGTCTAAAAATGGAAAAAAATAGTTCATCTATTTTATCACTCTTTAGACAAGGTCAAACAGGTCATCAGGTTTTCTATTGGTACAAATAGGTCATGCAGAGTTGAGGGGAATGTTTTTAGTGGAAGAAATAAATTTATGTTTTATCTCATTTCAAGTCATTATTTTTAAAATTTTTAAACTAATCTTCATCAAATAATCTTCAAGAATGCTACTTCCTCCAAACTATCTTCACATCCCCAACACCTATAGGTTTTTTGATTTGATTGTATGATCTGATGTTTCCAAGTGCTAAAATATTTTTTTTAGGGCATTTTATTAAACCTTTAGATGGTTTGTAAGGTTTTTTTTCATTTTTGGATATGGAGATGCAAGTAGAATCACTCTACTCATGTTGGAAGTGCAAATACAATGGTCTGTAAACATGGTTTCATCAATTGCAAGGTTTATTCTCTATCAATGGTTTCAAGTCAAATAATGTACCTGTGTTCAACATATCAAAATGTGGAAGGTAATTTATCCATGAATAGTTTACACTTAAGAAACTTCAAGGTTGATATAGATGAGTCTCAAGATAGTGAGCAAGGAAATGATCATAAATACATAATATACAATCACCCAAAGTCATATATAGGCATGTAAAAAACATGGAGGATCTATCAAAAACCTCAAAAGATAGGTTGCATTAATTTCCATATCTTGAATGGATTTTTCAAGTCATATAGGGTCATAGTACTAATCCCAGACTAGTTAAATCAATGTACATAGTATAAGATTGATGAATGATGGGAAATGGGATTGATTACCTTATTTTCTCTAAATAAGGTTTTTAAATGATATAATATCATCTATTGGTTTAATACCATGAGGTCTTTGTGAGACTAATAAATCCATTCTAGTAGCCTAGATGTAAACGTCACATCTTGACATGGGAGGATGATTTCTACGTTAAGGGCACTGATGATTTAATGGTATCAACTTATTCAAGTTACTATAGAGGATTTTTAGTGATACACATTGTTTTGAACCCAAAAAATCCTATGACTTGCAAACTACTAATTGATTGACCATGTAGATATGAGAGTATGGTCTGTAAGTATGAGATGATTACACTGAGTGAGTAATGATCTTAATGACCTCAATAATAACTTAGGTGTGATATATCGTATTCAAACCTAATTGACACCTATATGAATCTTTGATTCTTCCCTAATGATCATGTACAGTTGACACAGTCATACATATAGTGGACTAGCCTAAACAAGGAAGGATGATAGTTAATTGATGAGCAAATGTATGGACTAAGATGATCCCAATGACCTCATATATATTCAAGTGAATGAAACACAGTGCTAAAACATTGATAGGTACCTATAGGATCCCATTTACCTCCCTAGTTCCCACCTATAGGTGACACCATCAAAGAAGTTTATAGACTATGTCTAGCTCATGTGAGATACACGTTTATAAAGTTGGCAGAGGTAAAATTTGGATCACCATGTTGATACATATTAACACTTGTATAACACATTTTCATAAGGTACTTATAGGTAGGATACAAAGCAAAATTTGTACTATAATGGTCTTTGAAACTCAAACTCAGTCTAACTATAGACTAATTTCATCTAATGGGAAGTTACAGTTTGGTTGATAAGTAGAAATGTATAATGGATAATCATGTTAAAAACACTATTAAAATGATAATGTAATAATATCAGGTGTTTTAAATATGTAATAATCTTCACCTATAGTGATGAGCTCCAAAAATTACATATAACCTTGCATAAAACCCTACCTGTAGTCATATTTTCCAAGAGCTAGTTTTGAGAATATGGAAAGTTAAGGACTTTAGAAGCATGATAAATATTTTATACTCTATTTATATAGTCATGATGACACAAAAAATATCCTTAGAATACCTTAAAATTCATATAGATAGGGTAGATGCTCTTTGTTCTATCTTAGATGGAGAGCACTCTTTGAGAACCATAGTTTGTAGACTTGGTACATGAATAATGAATGGATGAAAGGTAGATATTTGAATGGCCTTAGGATGATCTATACATTTAGGATTAAGGTGAATAATCCTATAAAATATCATATATTCATTATAAACCTACAAGTGGGTTATATACTCAGTCACACACAAAATAGATTTATTAGGCTTAAACTAAGCCTAAACTATCATGGCCTTTAACTTATTGAAGAGGACTATATGACCTTAATAACCACTTTTATAACATTTATAAGAGATTTTAATTTATATTAGACCTATCATTTTTTAAGAATCAACACAAAGTTGGTCATTTAGACCTATTTTCTTTGCAATCCTACTCATAATACACTATAAGAGTTTTAAGGTCACTTTCTTTTGCTCACACCTATATGAAGGGATTGCATGGTGTCTCAAGGATTTACGAATATTTTAATGGTGTATCTAGAGAAAAATTAATGGGATTTGTTTTGAGTTTCAACATTTGGTTTTCATGAACAATTGTTAATAGTCCAAACTATCAAAAACCCTCTTAAAACCCTTATTTAAACTTAATTGTGAGACATGAGGGGATTTGCATCCAAAATGGGTCATATATTTAGTAAAGTGCTTGGAATTTGTTTTTTAATTTTCCAAGATCCTTACCAATCAATTATTATGTATTGTCTCTTGTACAAACAACCCTAATATGGTGTTTCTTATAGAATTTAACTAATTATACAAGTGAAGAAGGGGGTTGATGGATGAAAATCATTATAAAGGGTCTGTATAGAATTTTTTCAACCTCTCATATATATTTATTATCATATTAAATCAGGAAAACCTCTTTACCAGTCCATTCTTTACAAATAGTCTAAGTAAGATAGTGAGAGGGCAGGGTGACTATCCAAGATTAGGAGTGAGAAGTATGTTTTGAGTTTCATAAAGGTCTATTTGATAGACCATAGGAAAAATATGTATTAAAAAAGTGTCATAACACATATATAACACATTTTATTGAACAAATAAAGGTTAATTAGGTGATAAATGTGAAGACCAGTCTATAAATGTTAAGTGAGTAGTCATATATAGTGAATGGCAAGTGATGCATATGAGTCCATGATTTGAGGGGTGTATGAGATTTTTTACATATTATTCCCAAACTTATAATATATAAAACATATGTCAATAACTCCTATATCAATTTTAAATATTCAATTGAAGTCTTCATCATCAAGACAATTTCAAAGAAGGTGAAGAGTCCATATGCCAACACAAAGGAGAATGATGCATCTTTGATGGACACTTATCCAAGACCACTTATTGACTTTTTATCCACCTCATTATCTTTATTTTTAACTATTTTATAAATCTTGACACTTTTATTGGTGAATCTTGAACATCTCTTCTTCTCTCTCTTCCCACATGCTCTATAAATACAAGCCATTTTGGTAATTATATCTAGTGCATACCTAGTATAGTAAAGCCCTAATAGTTTGGCACCTTATTTTGTCCTTTGAATAAATTTATGTATTTTATTTATTCTCTACACATCTTTCCTAAGTATCTCAAGTGGTGTATCTAATTGACAAATGATGAATATTATTTATCCTTGCTTTTGTGATGCCCTTGTATGCATGGTATAAGTGGCATCTCCTCTAATAGGTCTTATAAAGAGCATTGTTTATTAATGTGTACTTGAAGTGTGAGAGGGGATAGTAGTGCCTTATATAAAACCTTCTTTTCACCCACCTCTTATTATGTATAGTAATCTACCTCTATAAGAAACACTTATACTAGAAGGCCAAAGAGTTGAGGTCAGTTTTAGTATCTTTATCTCTTAATGTATATGCAAGTGTGTTTGTGGACTAATATTTTGGTGTCTCACCTAATTATTATATGTTTAATTTATATTACCTTATTCCATTTTCACCCCCAAGTGACTATTCTAGTGTAGTGTGTGAGCTTAAGATATAAATCAAGGGAGCTGGCCCTTTAACCTATAGGTTTACCTTTGTTATAGGCAACCCATAGTCCTATAGGTAATCCCATGTTGTCCAAATATTAGAGAAGCTTGAACACCCTCTCCTAGGGTGAAATATTTGGATATAATAATTTTGGCATACCTGGTGGGATCAAGGTCTAAAATAGTAGAAGAATTGTTGGTGTGTTCTTTTTAATATGATCTTTTGAAAGCATGCAAGCAAACACCAATGGAGAATCCAAATGCATCATTTGGTTGTTAAGAATATCCAAGTACTTAAAAATATTTTGATAAATTATTATGTTTCATTTTATTGATGAGGTTAATATGGTTAGATATGTTGATAATTTTTTCTATACACAACCCTATCAAAGTTGTTATCCACCATATAGTTAACATATTCCTCCACATATTTCCATAAAATTGTTTGAGTGTATTATGAAGAATCCTATGAATAAGGATTTAAAGTAGATAGGTTCAAGGCCATTGAATAAGAGATATAATCTCTTAATATTAAAGTTATCTAAGGAGAGATATAAGATCTTAGGCTTAAGAGGCACATTCTTGAAATTATTCCTCCCCAATAGCCCTGCCCATCCTACCAAACTCCTATGCATCATCCTCAAGGTAAATACAAATTATCTTATCCTCCTCCTCCAATTCCACCTCAAGCCAATTCCTTACTATCACTCATGTATTAATTTTTATAAATGGAAGGATTGATGAAGAAATGGAACTAATATCTTATTGTGATGCCTTAGCATTCTATAGAAAAGATGAGAAAATAAGTTCATTTCCTTTTGAGTAAATAGATATTATTTGATGAAGAGGATACATATGTTATTAGTGAATACTTTCATGAGATGAGATGCTACATTCAATTGTGGGTTGATAGGCTTGAAATGTGGGAAATCTAAGAAGTTGAGAGGCAACTTATAGCTATTGAAAGTCCTCATGAGAGCTATGGAGAAAGTAAATGTCTATGTGAAGAGAAAGTTTATCTCTCCCATCCTCAAGTCTCTTCTTATATTCCATTTTATCCATCTCATATTACTTGTCCTTATGAATAACCTATCTAATCTCCAAAAGATCCTAGTAGCCTCAAAGTTCCATATTGGAACCAAGAGGTTGATGATAAGAATAAAAACCTTATGTATGGTCAAACCAAATTTCCTTATCTTCAAAAACCTATGGCTACACCATTTTGGAAGTCCATACAAGAATAATTTCAACATGAAAAATAGGCCTTGGTTAAGGAAGTGGAATTTGAAGTTACAGTTGTGGAAGGGTTTTAAGAAGATAATAAAAATCAAGAGGTGTTTGTTGAATAAAGTGATAAGTCCATAACTCAACATAAAATTCTCTCTCTCCAAGAGTTTTTATAAGTGTTTATTTCCATCCCCATGCCCATTTCATAATCCCCCCATCACACATCCTACTCTCTCTCTAATCCATGATCCAATATATAACCCTCCCACCTCATTCCCTCTTAAAGGAGAACCCATATTAAGGGAGTCAAATAAAGAAGATCTCATCATAGGGACTCAAATTGGTGAGGATAATAACAATGAATCATTCTTGAGCCAAGAAAGAGAAGATATAAAAAAAGTTATATCTGTTCATCAGGATATTGATCAAGGTATGTGGCAAACTTGTCAATAGATGTATAATGAATATGAAAGTCTTGAGAGTCTTACCCTTGAAGGAGAGAAAGATGAGGTTGTGAAGAAAGAATGAAAGGTTTTCATTGAATAAATATGTCTTGAGTAACATCCTAGAGTAATATATGATGACTATGATATTCATAAACATGATCAAAAGGATTATCTTGAAGAGTTTATTTTTCTTGAGGAGAAAGAGAGCCTGGATGATTGGTAATAATAGATTGATCTTTTTTAAGAAATTGAGGAGATTTGAAATGTTTAAATTAAAGTGCCTAAAAATATATAGCCAAATGATATCATGGAATATAATGACTAGGATTTGATGGACTATACAAATATCCTTGATGAGCTTTAGGAGCTTATAATTGGTAAGAAACTTGATCTCATTGAGAGTACCATGGAGGTCAAGAGAACATGCATTCTTAAAGCACCATTAGAGGTTGAAGCTGAGGAGCATCATGAAAACATTGAGATATTT
This sequence comes from Torreya grandis, assembly GCA_037957365.1. Classification (NCBI taxonomy): domain Eukaryota; kingdom Viridiplantae; phylum Streptophyta; class Pinopsida; order Cupressales; family Taxaceae; genus Torreya; species Torreya grandis. The sequence continues at coordinate 92,536 of JARHVA010006469.1, read as the reverse complement.
TAAGTGTTAGAGTAATTTAACTTCATATATGATCCATTTGAATCTTCCCTAATTGCATTGTAGGTCATGCCAAAGAGGTTGGAAAACATTAAAAAAATGAAGAAATCAAAGCCCATGAGAGGATCATCCTACAACAAATTGATAAAAACACATGAAATAACAAATTTATAAAATTATATGAAGTATTCAAATGATTATATTGATCACATACCACTTTGAGGGGGCAATCTCCTTTCAGCAAGCTTAATATAATAAATTCGTGGATGCCTTCATTGGCTTTAACACTTATATAAGAATACTAATCTAAGTAACTACTACTTACCATGAATGTGGGATAAATAAAAATTATCATGGGATGACTTATAAATTATATGCATACATAACAACTAGTAAACTAACAAAGTAAAGATAAGAGATATCATGGGTTCATAACATCCCCTCCCTCTTATAAAAATCTTTGTCCTCAAAGCTTCAGATGTGGGAATTGGTGTTGAATCTGAAATAGTGGTTCCTATGTTTCATCTTCTATTTGAATTATGTGCCATTAAATTAAAACCTTGGTGATGGAGTGGGAGTTAGGTTGGCATGTGTGCCTATCTAGGATTGCCTCTATCTTAAGAAAAATGGATCCTTCATTATCAAGTTCTACTAAAATAGTCTACACTTTTGATGTTTATGCCAAACTTTCTTTAGACAAGAGACATGAAATATTGGGTGAACTTGAGAAGAAGGTGGGAGATCCAATTTATAAGAAAATTACCTAATCTTATGAAGAACCTTATAGGGCCCATAGAACTTGGGAGCTAGCTTATGATGCCCTTTGAGTTTTAAAGAGGATTGCTTATAGGGCTGTAGGTGAATAAAAACCATATCACCTACTTGAAAAGTGTGCTCAGAATGGTGTTGATCTACCTATTATTTCATTTGATTTTTTTATATATGAATATTTTATTATAGGTTACTAATGATTTGATCTTAGGTTTGAAGAATCATGTTGACTACTAAAACTGATGAACTATTAGGGGTGTATGAAAGGAACACTAGTGGTGCTTGATCATAGATTGCTTCATATGGAGTCATTTTCATTAAAGTGTGGTAGGAGGTATTATACCACCATTAGGTGATATGGAATCAATTTTCCCACTAATGTTGTTGTTTAGAGGTGAAGCAATGAAGGAAAGTTTTCAAGCATTTGTTGACAATTTCAGTCTAGCCATCCATTTGTGGATGATACCTAGAATTCATCTTCAGTTGGTTGTTAGTGCATCAAAATATTTTTATTCCAAAAATGGCTAGTGAATGTTTTGTCATGATATGAGATAATGGATGAAGGAATGCCATGAAGGTAGAAAATTTGGTCCAAAAAACTTATGTGACTGTGAAGGTAGTATAGGGATGGCTAAGGGCACAAAAATGACTATATTTGGAGAGACAATCAACCAAAAATAAGATCACCATTTTAAATATATATTTAGGGAGCCCCTCAATGAAATCCATCAAAATATCTATCTAAATCTTGGTAGGGATGGTAAGGGTTTGAACAACCCAAGGATGAGTGTTGTTTCACCCTTGTTGTATTGGTAGGTATCACATTCAACCACCATCTATTAAATTGCCTTTTTCATTCCCTTAAAAAATAAGTTGCTTCATACCCACTCATAATTTTTGAGAAAACATGAGTGACCTACAGATGGATAAGCATGGAGTTCATATAATATAGCCTACTAAAGTTCTATGCTCTAAAGGAGCACTAGATAAACCTTGTATTGTAGAGAAGTACCATCCCAAGAATAATGTAGTACAAATAAGGGGTTAATGGCCAATTATTTAATGATCTAAGACAATGAGGAGTCATTAACATACCCATGTTGTATAGTGTATGACCAATTTGGAATAGGTATGGAAACAACTGAAAGGGAAGCTTGATCTATAAATGTGTGAGATAGAGAATCAACCACAATATTATCCTTACCCTTATTTTAAGTTATCTATTAGTCATAACCTATGAGTTTTCTAACCCATTTATATTGTGATGGGGTAGAGACCCATTTTTTGAGGAAATATTTTAGACCCTGGTGATCATTTTTGATGCAAAAATGATTTCCTAGTAGGTATGGCTATGACTTCTATACTGCATGTAAAATGGCCATCATTTCCTTCTCATAAGTAGAGAGCACTAGATTCTTTCCATAAAGGGATTTAATAATGAATTCAATGGGGCATCCTTCTTGGAGGATAACAACACCAAGTCCATTCTTTCAAGCATCACTCTCGATAGTAAAGGTCTTGGAAAAATCTAACATAGCTAGAATAGGTGTAGTACACATAACTTATTTCAATTCTTCAAATGCACACTCAATAGCTTGTGTCCAAGTAAAAGAATAATTTTTCAACATAGCTATTAGTATATTTGAAATCTTCTCATAATCCTTGATAAACTTTCAATAGTATCTATTCAACCCCAACAAACCATACAGGCTCTTGAGTGTTTGAGGATGAGACCAATTTGTCATGGCAGCTATTTTTTTAAGATCTACCCAAACCCCTTGAGCTGAAATAATATGCCAAAGATACTCCACTTCATCCTAGCCAAAAGTACATTTGGAATCTTTTTCACAAAGATGATGGTCAGAGAGAAGTTGCATTACAATCTCTAGATGTTGAGTATGCTCAATCCATGTTTTAATATAGATGAGTATATCATTAAAGAAGACTAGACTAAATTTCTATAGGTAGGGTTAGAATATTTCATTCATAAATGCTTGGAATGTTAAAGGAGCATTAGTGAGGCCAAAGGGCATGACTAGGAACTCATACTGTCCATAATGCATGCTAAAATCTATCTTAGGGATATCATCCACATGAAGTTGGATCTGGTGATATCTAGAGTGGAGATCCAACTTGGAGAAAAAATTAGCACCATGAAGCTCATAAATAGTAGGGATAAAAAACTTATCCTTGATTTTGAGGTGATTAAGTTCACAAAAATCAATACAAAGGTGCCATGACTCATATTTTTTCTAGACAAGGAGAATTGAGGAAGAATATGGGCTAGTACTGGGGTGAATAATGCCTTGCTTCAATAAGTCTCGAATGAGGATCTTGATCTCAATCTTTTGTTGAAATGGGTAGTGATAAGGCCTGATGTTAAGAGGAATGATTTTAGGAAGGAGATGAATACAATGGTCCTATGATCATGAAGGTGGAAATCCCATTGGTTTGGCAAATACATGTGCATAACTCTATAGAATGGTTTGTAGGTCAGAAGGAGTAGTGGAGACTATTAATGGTTGTATTTGAATGGAATAGAGCTAGACAATGACACCATGTGAATTATTTTTAAGAAGCTTTTCCATGTGATGTGAACTTATGATGTTGAAAGATCCTAGTTTTAAGCCTTTTAATGTGTGTTTTTACCCATTATTTAAAAATTGCATCTAAAGTTTAGCAAAATACCATAGGATGGGTCTAAGTATGTCTAACCACTAGCCTCTCAAAACATCACATCTACCTAAGGGCAAGGTAAACATGTTGGAGCACAAGTTATAATCTCCAATAGAGATACACACATTATGACACTTCCCTTTGCAAGGTAATGTGCCCCCACTATCAATCATGAATTTAAAGTTGGAGCAAGGGTGGATAAAACAATCAGCCTATTTGGTGATCTAAGGGTCAATGAAGTTATGATTGCTACCCAAATCAATGAGTATTATGAGAGGGAGATTCTTGAAGTAACCCCTAACCCACATGGTTTGTGGGGTAGTGACTCCTACTAAGGAATGGAGAGAGATCTCTAGTTGGTATTCTTAAGAAGTAGGGTCCATAATTAGTTGAACTTCTTTTAGATCATTTGTTGTATCTTGAACATCTTCCCAATCTTCATTTTTAGGTAGAGATTTCACATCTAATAGGTAGAGATTTTGCTAGACACATCGATGTCCCTGAGTGAATTTATCATCATATTTATAACATAGTCCTTTTTCTCTATGGGGTTACATCTTTTCTTCAGTCAAATGCTTGATAGGAATGGAACTAGGGGTTGGCATTATTTGAGATCATTATGGATCTATATTTTTGAATGGAGAAAAATTAGATTTGAATCATTGTTGAGCTATGATCTTGTCCTCTGCCAACTTATCCAACCCTAAGGCTTTCATAATGATGTTGAGATAGAAAATTTTGACCTCAGATCAAATTACATCCTTTAGTCCACTAACAAAACAACATCTGAAGAACTTATCAAAAAATCCCTCGATGTGATTGGCCAATTTTTCAAATTCTATTTGATATTCTCTCACTGTTCTTGTTTGATGAAGTTTAGTGAGTGTTCCAATGAAGTCATCAAAATTAGTAGGGATAAACTATTGTAAAATGAGGGTGGAAAACTTAGTTCATATGGGTTCATCATGAGCCTTCCTATACTAATGATACCATTGAAGGGCTTCAAGTTCTAAGTGAAAAGATGCAAGTGGAACCTTATTGGCATCAAAATTATTATGCAGACTAAAATACTGTTTTGCTTGATAGATCTATCTATTTGGATTTACACCATTGAATCAAGGAAAATTAAGCTTTAACCCATGATAATTACTAGAATAAGAAAACCCAGTCTCTGAAGAATACTCTAGATGTCATCTATTATTCATGGTGGTATGTTGAAGACTGACGCTGAGAATTTTCATCAAGATCTTTGATGTGGGTTTTGGGGTGGCAATTCATCATCCATGTTTTTTGCACTTGTTTGGGTTACTACCAAACCTGAATAATAGATTTTTTTGGAATGGGTAGGAAAAATAGAGTTAAGACACATTTAGTAAGGGAATTTTTGAATTTGGGTGAAAGTGAAAGGGGTATAGGGACTTTTACTATTTTTTTTGCATAGTGAGAGAAGGATTGATGAAGGCAAGGACAATTTTAGGAGTGAAAATGACAAAACTAGAAAATTTATCAAAAAGGGACAAAGGATTAGAATGGGGAGATTAAAACTATGAAAAAAATTTGAGGCAAATAGATAAAGTTATGCCAAAACCTAAAAAATGGGTAAATTAAGATTTACAAGAATTTGGAGTGAAATTGGGATATGGGACCTAAAGCAAGAAAATGCGGGGAATGGAATTTTAGGTGTTTGAATAAAATTTGAGGATCAACAGGGCTACAAATGGAGAGATATGATGAAAAATGATTTTTTTTGTTTATTGTTTGTAAGTCTTCTGAGAATCTACATATAGTTTTATGAAACTGAGAGAATGAAGATTTCCTAGTTTTTTATTTCTATCAATTATCTAGCTGCAAGTCCTCTGACAATCTTCAAATACTCTATTAATGGATTTTTTTGATAGTCTACTAGAATTTATTTGAAACTATTAGGAATGGGTCCCAAGTTTCAATGGTTTCCTAAGGGTTTAAATATATCACTCTAGCCACCAATGCCATATAAGCAAGTATCGCTCTCCAAAAAAAATTTGGCCATAGATTTATCTCTATGTGATAGCTCTTAGTTTTTCTTATGGATGGGAACTACTGAATCAAGAAGGGGTCATTGCTTATTTCACTGGCAGGTCCTCTTAATGGGACATCTACTTTAGGGTTCCTATGGCACTCTTCACAATGAGTTTTAGGGATTTAACCCAAGAAATTCCCTTAGTTATGTAGTCAAGTTTTTACTCTGATCTAAAATAGATTATTTTGTTACAGTAAAATACTAAATTAAATTATGAAATAGAACAGAGTAATTTCTAAAAAATTATTTTAAGGAATTATGTAGAAGAATAGAGTGAAGAATTTTTTAATGAAAAAAATTGGCCCTAGAAAGCACTATGATACTAGATGAGAGGATCCTCCTATAACAAATTGATAAAAATGCATGAAATAATAGATTTATAAAATTATCTAAAGTACTGAAATGATTATATTGGTCACAGACCACTTTGAGGGGGCAACCTCTTTTGAGCAAGCTCACTACAATAATTTTTTGGATGCCTTCATTGGCCTCAACACTTATTTATATATGAATTATAATATAAGAAACTACTACTTCTCATGAATGTGGGATAAATCAAAATTCTCATAGGATAACATACAAAGCATATGCATCCATGGCAACTAGTAAATAACAAAGTAAAGAGAAGAGATATCATGGGTTCATAACAACCCATGCTTAATTGAAAACTTATTTCATGCATTCCTCTACCTCATGGAGAAATATATGGTGCAAATTTACACTTTGATCTAGGAGGATACACTTGATTTCTATCTTATTTCATGCACATAGTTTAGTTTTCTTAAGTGTTGTTTCTATCTTTTCGTAAGTGTTCTTGAGAACACAAGTGTGTTTATTGTTGTATTGATTTGTGTGTTTGTTAAATTTTATATTTGATGTGTTTTTTGGTGTTTTATCAGAGGATTTTTAGTGTCAAATATGGTGTATAAGTGACTCCATTTCCCAATATATAGGATAAGGCAACTGGTCTTTAGCATAGTAGGCTTGCTACCCCTAGGAAATCACTAAAATGTTGACTAATTTGACCCCTTGGTCAAATAAGTTAACCCCCATATAATTTAAAACTTCCATAGGTCCCCCTAGGTTCATAAATGTTGACCATAAGTCATAACTAGGGTCAAATAACATGTTTTACTTTGGTCATAGATGTCATTTACCCTTAGTATCATACTAGGTCACATTTTGGGTCATTCTCATGAGTTATATGGTTTTCATAATAAAACAAGTGTTTAAAATAATTTATAAATGTACCATGTGTCATTGATATGTCATATAAGCTATTTTAAACTAAAAAATTTTAGGGTTTAACATACAAGGAGTTTAACTATAAAAGGGAGAGTTTTGGGCAATTATACAGACTATAGGACAAGTTTGATACATGTGGTAGATTTATAAATTTCCATTAATCACCCAAAAAATAATCTCCACATTAATATTTCCTTGAAAGGTATAAAAATCTCAAAAAATATTTAATCTATTCCATAATTCTCTAGACAAGGTCAAATGAGTCATTAGGGTTTCTATTGGTATGAACAGGTCAAACAGAGTTGAGGGGAATGATTTTGGTGGATGAAATTAATCTATTTTTTATCTCATTCCATGTCATTAGTTTTAAAATTGGTGAATTTAGATTCATGAATCATCTTTGATAATGTTATTGCCTTCAAACTATCTTCAAATTCCCAACACCTACAAGTTTTCTCATTTGTGTGTATGATCTGATGTTTTCAAGTGTTGAAAGCATTATTGCATGGCATTTTATTCATCCTCAGATGATTTTCAAGGTTTGGTTTTCACATGTGGATATGGGGATGAAAATAAAATCACTCTACTTATGTTAGAAGTGTAAATACAGTGTTTTACAAACATGGTTTCATTAGTTGTAAGGTTTATTCTCTGTCAATGGTTTCAAGTCAAATAATGTAACTATGTTTAACAAATCAAAACATAGAAGGTCATTTATCCAAAAATATTTTTCACTTGAGAAACTTCAAGGTTGATAGAGATGAGTCTCAAGATAGTGAGCAAGGAACTGATTAGAACTCCATAATATACAGTCACCCATAGTCATATACAAGCATGTACAAAACATGGATGATCCATCAAAAACCTCAAGAGATAGTTGCATTCATTTTCATAACTTAAATAGATTTTTCAAGTCATATATGGTCATAGTGATAATCCTAGACTAGTTCAAGTAATGTCCATAGTGCAATATTGATGAATAATGCAAAATATGATTGATTACCTTATTTTCTCTAAATAACGTTTATGACTGATATAATATCACTTTCTAGTTGAATACCATGAGATCTTTGTGAGACTAATAACTTCATTTTGGGAGCCTAGACCTAAACATCACATCTTGACATGGGTGGATGATTTATAGGTCAAGGGGATTGATGATTGAATGGTATAAAAATATTCAAGTATATACTGAGAATTTTTTAGTGATACATAGTGTTTTGAGCTCAAATAAGCCTATGACTTGAAAACTTTTGAGGCATTGATGGTGTAGATATGAGCGTATGGTCTAAAGGTGTGAGATGAGTTTACTGAGTGATTAATGGTCTTAATGACCTTAATAATAACTTAGTTATAAAATACAATGTTCAAACCCAATTGAAACTTATAGGAATATTCACTTCTTGATTAATGATCACCTATAGGTGACACAATCATACATATAGTGGACTATCCTAAACAAAGAAGGATGCTAGTTAGTTGATGAGTAGAGGTATGGAATAATATGATCTTAATGACCTTATATGGATTCAATTTAATGAAACACAATTCTCAAACATTGATAGGCACCTACAAGAACCCATTGACCTCCCTAGTTGTCACCTATAGGTGACACCATCAAAGCAGTCTACAGATTATGTCTAGCTCTTGTGAGATGCATGTTTATAAATTTTTTAGATATAAAACTTGGATAAACATGCTGATAAATATTCAAAATTATATAAAAAAAATTCATAAGGTCCTCAAAGGTAGGATACAGAGTAAAATTTGAACTATAATGGTCTTTGAAACTCACACTCAGTGTAACTGTAGACTAGTTTCCTCTAATGAGAAGTTACAGTTTGGATGATGAGAATAAAATTAAAATGGATAATATTTTGAAACCAATATTATAGTGGTAATTTAAAATATATAGTTTTATCAATATGTATGAATCTCCACCTATAGTGATGAGCTCCAAAACTTGCAGATAACCCTGCATAAAACCTTACCTATAGTCATATTTCCTAAGCGCTAGTTTTGAGAAGATGGAAGGTTAAGGACTTCAAAATCATGATAAATATTTGAGACTCTATGTATATGGTCACCATGATACAAAAAATCTCCTCAGAATACCTTCAAATTCATATATATAGGGGAGATACTCTGTATTTTATCTCAGACAGAGAACACTCTTTAAGCAACACAGTTTGAAAAATTGGTACATGAATGATGAATGGATGAAAGGAAGAGATTATAATTGACATAATATGATTTATATAGTTATTATGAAGGTGAAAAAACATATAAAATATCCTACATCCATTAAAAACTTACAAGTGGGTTATATACTCAGTCACACATAGACTAGGTCTATTAAGCCTAGACTAAGCCTAAACCCTCATGGCCTTTACATTGTTTCATATTACTATATGACCTTCCTAAAAAAAATTATAACCTTTATAGGATGTTTAAAAATAGATCATACCTATCAATTTTTAAAAAAAACACAAAATTGGTCATTCAAACTTATTTTCTTCATAAGCCTACTTAGAATGCACTGCAAGAGTTTGACGGTCACTTTATTTTGATCACACCTATATGGAGGGATTTCATGTTGGATAAAAGAGTTTTTAATAGTTTAATTGGGTCTATAACTCAAAATTATTTGTATTTATTTGTATTTTTAAAGTCTAGTTTTTCTGAACAATTACTAACAATCCAAACTATTGAAACCCCTCCTAAAACTCTTATTCAGACCTGATAGTGAATAAAAGAGGGTATTTGTATCCAAAATGGTTCATTTGGATATTAATTACTTGGAACTAGTTTGATACTTTTACAATATCCTCACCAACTAATTATTTTGCATTATCTCTTATAGGCATAGCCCTAACATGGTGTTTCTTGTAGAATTTGACTAGTTTTATAGGTTCAGAAGGGGATTGATGGATTAAAATCATTGTAAGGGGTATATATATATAATTTTTAAAACCTCTCATATCCATTTATCATCATATTAAAACATTAAAACATCTTTTCTAGTCCATTCTTTGTAGGCTATCTAAGTAAGATAGTGAGAAGGCAGGGTGATTGTCCAAGATTGGGAGTGAGAAGTATGTCTTGAGATTCATGAAGGTATATTCTATATACTAGAGGAAAAATATGTCTTTAAAAAGTGTCATAACACATCTTAAACACATTTCCTTGATAAAATTAAGGTCAATTGGGTGATAAATGATAAAATTAGTATAGAAAGGTTAAGTGAGCAGTCATAGATAGTGAATGGCAAGTGGTGCATATGAGCCCATCAGTTGAGGTGCATATGAGAGTTGTTACATATTTTTACCAAATTTATATGATATATAACATGTGTTAATTACTCATATATAAATTTAAAAAATTCAATTGAAGTCTTCATCATCAATATAGTTTCAAAGACGAAGGTGAAAAGCCCCTATGCCAACTCAAAGGAGAATGATGCATCTTTGATGGACACATGTCCAAGACCACCAATTGAATTTTTCTCCACCTCATTATATTTATTTTTAACTATTTTATATAGATTTAAACTTGGTTCATATTTTATTTATTTTTAACTGGTGAAGCCCTAAATATTTTTAACTCTTTAACTTCTCTTCTTTTGTCTCTTCCCACATGCTCTATAAATGCAAGTTAATTTGGTATTTGTATCTAGTACACACCTAGTATGGTGAAGCCCTAAAAGTTTGTCACCTTGTTTCATACTTTGAATAAATTTATGAAGTTGATTTTTTATATTCACAAATTTTCTAATTATATTAATTGGCATATCTAATTTATAAGTGATGAAGATTATTTCTCCTTGCTTTCATTCCGCCCTTGTATGCATGGTATAAGTGACACCTCTTCTAACAAGTCTTATAGAAAGAAATATTTTTTAATGTGTACTTTAATTGTGAAATTGGATAGTAGTTTATTATATCAGACCTTATTTTCTTCCACCTCTATTTATGCATAGAAATCTACCTCTATAAGAAACACTTATGCTAGAAGGTCAAAGAGTTGAGATCAGTTTTAGTAGATTTTTATCTTAGTGTATATGTAAGTGTATTTGTGGACTAATATTTTGTTGTATCACCTCATTAGTATAGGTTTAATTTATATTAACTTCTTCCATTTTCACCCCTAATTGACTAGTCTAGTGTAGTGTGTGATCGTAAGAAATAATCAAGAGAGTTATCCTTTTAACCTAGAGGTTTATCTCTAATACCTAGAGGTGATCCCATGTTGTCAAAATATTGGAGAGGCTTGAAAACCCTTTCCTAGGGTGAAATATTTGGATATAACACTATCTGTGGTCAAAATTCTTATATTCAAAGTTTCCTTCTAGCTACATCTACCCTTCTTTAAGAAAATAAGCTCACTTCATCATTAAGGCCTTCTTGGGCTATGATTCTTAGTTTTGTCATGCCAAGTATTATGGATGAATATCCTTCAATAACTCTCCAAGAACCATCTTATTTACCATATCATACCTCTTATATTATTTCTAGTCATGAATTCTTTTACCATTATCAAATGGAGCATCTAAGAGAGCCAATTCAATCTCTGAGTGAACCAACTAGTTTAAAAGTCTTACCTTGGAACCAAGTAGTTAAGTCATGGGAGAAATAAGAGGAAAAGAGTCAAGATTCAAAATTTGAACCCAAAAAATACATTGTGCCTATTCAATCCATACTTTCCTCTCTTCAATAACCTAAATTTATTTCATCTTGGAGGAACCTCCAAGGCGTCTCTCAAGACAACAAAAAGGTCTTAGTTAAGAAGGCTGAAAATCAAGTTGTAGCTGAGATGGAACCTCAAGAAGACTATAATAAGATTAAAATTTTTGTTGAGGATGAAACACTCATTAGAAAATTGATTTTTATTTCTTTTCAATCATTATTACAAGAACATTCCATTCTCAAGACCTCAAATTACAAGAATACTCCCATAATTCATGAACAAACTCATGATCATATCCATTGCCCTACCACCATATCCCTTCTTAAAGAGGAGTGTGTTATATGGAGGATTGATAAGGAGGTTTTATCTACAAATGAGTTTCAAGGAGAATGTGAGGAATAAATTTCAAGTGTGCATGAATAATAAATATTTATTGGTACTCCCCTTAGAGAGAGTAAAGTCATTTTAACTTTCAAACTTGATGATGAGGTTGTAGCAGAAGGTATATGATATATCGACTTGTTTCAAGATCTCCTTTTGGTGTTTTTGAATATAATGACAAAGAGATCATAGTTGATCAAGAGGAGATATTCTTATAACCTCTTGATGAGTTTGAAGAGATTTCTATAGTATAAACTTAGTTAGATGTTCCTCATGGTACTTCAAGTGTGCAAGAGAAAGTTGATCTTGATGTAGAAGTACTACTTTATTTGATGGTAGCTCTAGTAGATGTTCTTGATCTAGTTGCAATTACTTATCATGATGATTTTGATATAGAAAATTCAATTTAATAGTTTTTAACTACTAATGATCTTGATGGGGTAAAATTGTAGTTGCACAATGATCTTATACAAGACTTTGAAGTTCTTGATGACCTTATGGCTCCTAATGAGGAAGGTAAGAAAGTGGTTTATTTTTTTTCTTTTAGTGATGTTAATAAAAAATATAGTGACACATCTAGTAGTAGTATTCCAACATTTTTAAATATTTTTAAGTTCTTAGGGGGTATATACCTCCTATAGAGCAGGTTGAGGACAATGAAGAAGCGGTTCTCTCTTTAAGACATCAAGAAGGAAGCTTTAGCAAGTTTTTATCCCCTAATAAACTAATTGAAGAATGGCATCACTTTAGTGAGAACTATGAGGTAGATAAAGATAGGTTAATTAAGCTTCTTATGAGGCTAGAGTAGATTTCAGGTGATGGTAAGCAATAATATGGAGTAAGTGTTGAAATACAAGATGAATATATCTTTATTGGTGACTAGTTTGATGTTCATGATTAACTTGGAAGTCTAACAAGAGTATTGACAACTATTTAGTAGCTGAGCTCAATAAAATAATGGTCCAAGAAGTATCTTGTTGCACACCCTTACTCATTACATGAAGAAGATAATCTCAAAGGTTTCCCTTATGATCCAATAGGATCAATCTTTAAAGGTTAGTTTATAAATAGTAGCTTGCTTAGGTTTGTTTATGTTTTAAATAAATACTTAGCTATCAATTATGTCTTGTTGATTAGTTTACATTATTTTTTGTGTCTTACATTTCCTTTTTTAGGTGTGAAATTAGTCATTTTGTCTTGGTCATGATTTGTAATTAGTTTTTAAGGTCTGATCATGTGTTTATCAGAGTGTGTGAGTTTATACGTCTAAAAGGGATGTTAGTTTACTATTTCATAGCATAATAGGCATGCTTCCTAGATGAGTCACCAAAATGTTGATAGGTTTGACGTCATAGGTAAAAATTTCACCACTATCATTTTAAAATTCACTTTTCATGCTTCTACAACCCTATTCATAGCCTTGTCATGCTTTTGGTAGTCTTCAAATGATATTTGTTAGCCTTGTTAGCATTGTTTAAGGTAATGTCTTGGGAAAGATTTCCAATGCCTTTAGATTTAATCCAATGGGTCTTAAGTTTATTTCATATTTTTTCAAGAAGTTTCATAGTTTGTCAAGTCAGGTTATTTCACTTGGTTAATTGGTTTGGAGACTATTAGTCTTGTTTGATGAAATCAAGGTATGTTAGCAAAGTTTATGGTTTTTGGAGGAACCTAGGTTTGTATTGTGTCCAAAATATATTTGAATGTAACATTGAATCATATGTGGAATAGGTCATCTGAAGTCAAAGGAGGTCTTGAACTAATATTGTTACTTTATATGAGATCATCTCTTTTATACTAACTTTCTTTGCACTTGAAGGTGCTTTTAAGGGGATTATAAGATTGTCAAGATGGAATATAAATACCATTACACCTTTAAAGGTTTAAAAATTATTTTTCAATGTCATAATGAAGTTAGAATAATGGTTTAAATGTCAAAATAGTTCATTTTTTGTTCAAAATGGATAGTTTTATGATTTGGTATGGACTTGTGGAGCCCACTTCTAGGTTAAAACACCTTAAAGGTGTATTTAAATATTATATAAATCATATCCATGAATTTAAATCTCTCACTGGTCTTAAAAGTGAAAAGTTTGCTTTTTCTCCTCCATCTCCCTCTTCACAAACTCACAAGGGCAGTTTTCAAGTACTTAGTATGGATAGAGGAGAGAGATTTGGGTATTGAAATTTTATTTATAGGAATTATTTATATTAATCTTAATATTTGTGTCATTGGTCATTAGATTAATCCCATCTCCTTTATTAACAATCATTAAGACCCTGGGGTGGTCTAAAGTTGCTTAGAAACCCCATATGCTTGTTTTCTTCTTTGAATTAGTAGTTTTAAATAGTTTGAATGAATGATGAAAATTGGAAAAGATGTTTAAATTCTATTTAATCATATCACAAGTTTACCCAATCCACACTTGGCACATGTGAGTTCATTTGGCAAAGAAAACCTCATTTTTGCATACTTTATAGAGGACTTGTCATAGTTTCTTTGTGTTTCAGTTTATTCAATGGTAAATTAACATATTTCACTTTATTATTCATATGGTTCTTCAGATTTTTATTCATGATCATATATATCTACAAGCTCTTAGCATGAAGATAGAAGCATACTTTCTAGTTTACAAATCATTACAAGCAAACAAGTTATGTGATGTCATGTTCATCCAGAGCTAATAATAGGTTCCTATAATGATATGTTTAATCCCTTTAAATTGTATATAAAATATTTTCATGAAATTATGAGGACATAAGGAGTTAATCTCAAAGAGTCATGTTCTTGGGGTTCACCAAGGGACTATGTGTCTTGCATAAAGTGAGTTTGGAAGGGATTAATCTTGCATTGTCAGAGGTGTGTAATGATTTTGACATAATAAGGAGGGTGGTAGGAAATGTATAGATGTTATAAATACTTTATTGATTCACACTTAAATCAATAAGTCTAAATAGGATAGTTAGATCTATAATTTTGTATAAATGGATTATAATCTACATCAAGAATGTTATTTTGGGGACCAAAGTGGTGAGACAAGTGTAGTTTCTTTGCATTTAAAGATTTAAAAATCATGAAAAGAAGAGTGTTTCAAGGTCTAATTCATATCAATTTCTAATGAATAATACACCAAAATCACTACCTACATGTAGTCAACCAACTCTTAAACAAATTGAGGCTTTGAGGAAAAAATATGCATGGTATGAAAAGGGCTAATATGTTTAGGGTCAGGTTTGAATGTGAAAGGAAGCCTTCAAGGAGTTTAAAAGTGTATAAAGTATCAATTCCTAGTTGTGAGTGCTCATAAAGTTACCAAGGTACATGTAGAGTCAAGTCTACAATTTTGTTTTATATACAAGACTCTCATGTAATTTTGGATAAGTATCATGTGACATTTTCAAGGCTAAAAATAGCCTAAGTATAGAGATAAATGTGGAGGGTATCCATGTGTCACTTTGGTGCTATTGTGAACCAAAAGGAATGGCAAAGAGCCTTTGAATTTTTCACAATGGATACATGGTGCAATGATGGGTCATTTAGAAATCAAGAGGATTGAATCCAATCTACAGTGCATTCTAAAGGAACAAATCTAATGATGGGCATTTAATAAGAGGGAGAATCTTGGGGAAAGAGTTAAAGAAATAGAGGATACTACCACTTGTCAAGAAATTAAGCCTCTACATGATCTATAGACTCATCATAACAAAGAATGGGGAAAAAATAGTAGAATAGAACCACAAGTTATAGCTATTATAATGGCATACAGTTGTAGTACATAACAAAACTAAAGATTGTGCTCAAGATTCTCAGCTAGGAGATTAGAGTTTAAACAAGTTGAATTGGGTCTTTGATGGATTTGGGTGATATAATTAGAGTGGTGAGTAAGTAGTAGAGGAATATTTTAGAGAAAATTGGTCTAAATACCAATAGAAAGTCTAGGCTTTAGTTTCTTTTGCAAGCATTTTATTTGCCTTAGTAGGTGCCTTTCTTGAGGGATTGAATATTGTACTCTATGAAATATACCTTATGTATTTTTTATTTCATAAAAAATGAAGAGAGTGTGGTGTTCTATGCAAAAAATAATATTTTTATAGACTATATTTTTATTTATCTATTATACACCTCTTGATTATTTTTGATATACACTGGATCATTGATCATGCACTACGCTCTTGAATCTTTCAATGAATATTATTGAATCTAGTTTCTATATTATTGGTAGATAATAGTTATAGTCTTATTCTCCGTTCAACTTTCAATTAATCTAAAGTTCATACTAAAACCTTTGATCATGTTATATGTTCTTAAATTGTTTCAGTAGGTTATGTTAGTATTAACAACTACAATACTAGTATTGTTTGATAGTGGAAAATCTTGTCACATCACTTTTTTTTTAAAATTTCAAAGCATTAATTTATATTCCTTCCTTCCCTTTACCAAAAATCCAAATTAAAGATCCATTTAATTTAAAATATAGATGTCCTTTCAAGGGTCAAGTCTCACATCATTGAAACTTCCCACAACTTTGATGGTTGTCTGCAAAGATTAAATGTCAACCATTTTATTGGTACACCTGGTAGGACCATATAATCAAGATTGATTAGAATTACATGAGTGGAAATCCTTGTGGAAGATAAATTCATAGACCAATCATAATATCTCATATTTCTATCAATTTAGGACTCTTGGTGCCACCCTTGGCAACATTTTCAAGAAGGCTAGTGCAACAGAATATACTAGGAGGGAAAATAGCTACTCTGATTCCACCTAGGGAATTTGTCTCTTGTAAAAATGGTATTACCCTTATTTTTATATTCCCCATTAATACATGGGATCCAATTCCATCTAATGCTTTAAAATCACTACCGAAGTTCATTGGTGAGTATTTCAAGACTCTAGTAGAGCACCTTCAAGGCATAACAAATGTGTGCACTATCCATTATATTACACATCATAATGTATCCTTAATATTACTAGCTACCTCTTTCAAAGGAAGGGCCCTTGATTGGTAAATATCATAGGATCAAAATTCCATTACATATTGGGATCAATTGGGAAATACACTATATGATAAATTTAATGCGAAGGGCGATAAATCATCACTCTTATAATAACTGATCACCATAAAGAGAGATCCTCAAAAAGTGATGACTAATATTAATAATAGGTTTCAAAATACTTGGAAAAGGATTCTAATCTTAGCTAGACCACCAGTATCTACAACCATAGTTTTCTATCTAAAATCATTTAACTCATACATCTTAGTTATGATTCAGTCCCTAGGAGGGCAAACCCTTCCAAATGCATATGACCTCACTATAAAAGTGGAGAATAATTTAATAGATGTAGGGAAACTCCCTCTGAGGTCTCCCACACCTATGTTTCCTAAAATATCTCTACCTATCTAGGAAGAAACTCCTAACACTTCACAAACTAATGCTTCTATGTATGCCTACCCCTCATCTCAAGGAGTAATAGCCATGGCCCCATAATCTTCTTCATCAAAGATGAATGATGTCAAGAACATCCTTAGGAATTTCTCTAATGAGATAATCAACCTTAAAAGGATTTAAGGATCATATTTGAGACCCTCTTTTCAAATTTTCCAATGGAATATGCCTCCATACCAAAAAAATCAATATCAAGCATCCCAGAGATCAACTTCTTCACAACCACCTAATAAAATTGTCCCATTGCTAACATCATCACAAATATTTCTATCAAATTTAGGAAGAAAATTAGTCCCTGGTTAGATTAATGTGGTAGAAGAAGCTAATGCATGGTGTTTTTCTTTCAATAGTGGTCACATTCCTAAAGATTGCCCTATGGTAAATCTCCAACAAAAAGTGGTAGAACGAAGAAGAATGGGAAGTTATGAGATTGTTTCAATTTCCCCATATCAATCTCCTAAAGTCCATAATGCAACTATGGTGGCTCAAATACAAGGTATGTCACTAGAACAAGAAGGAAACATTACCTCCAAACATGCATTTTTATCATGGATTGAAGATGAAGAGTCTATATTCATTAATGAAGCTTCAACTTCCAAGAACCCAATCCAATCAAATGACTACATATGATCAAAAAGAAAAATGGTCAAATCACCAAATACTATTCCAAATATAATTAATAAAATAAGAAAATTAACACTAGTGCCTATTAATCATGATCCCATAGATAGTCAAGTAGTTCTTGTGATCCTACAGAGCTAAGAAACCTCAAACCTAGTAGTTGAGAGAGCAAAGTATCCATAGAATGTGGTCAAACAACTCAAGAATACTCCTACCAATGTCTCATTATGGGACATGTTGGCCATCCCCAATCAAAATGAACTAATTAAATAATCATAGAAGGATACTAATGATCAAAAATCAACCATTTACAAAGGAAGCTCCATCAAATAAGGGTAAAGAGTAACCCCAAACATCTCAGTCACAATCAATGTCAGTCATGGTGAATACAAAAGAAGAGGTAGGAAAGTCTAAACCTAACCCTTTCTATATGAATCTCATAGTAGGGAAGAAATTTCTCCACAACTCTATGATAAACTCAGGTGCAAGCACTACAGTCATGCCCAAATTAATAGCTTATGCCTTAAAGGTCAAGTATGATCCATTGACTAAAGGAGTCATGTAGCTTGATGGGAAGTCGGTGTAAACCATTAGAATCATCAAAGGACTTCCATTATAGCTTATTATTTCCCAAACATAATTTTTTTTTCAAGATATATAATGGTTATAGACATCACTCCTATCTTTATATTGTGCTTATCTAGAGACTTTACAACAAAAATTGGAGGATATATGTCCCTTGATTGGTCACATTTGATTCTAAAGACCAAGTATGGTTCTAAGATGAAAGTGCTATTAGAGCCTCTATGCAAGGAACAATTTACATACCAATTAAAATCAAGGTTTGAATCCTCCCATGTGATCATCACAAGAGAAGAAAGAAGTTGTATAGAGGAACCAACGGAATAAGTTGGTGAACAAGAAGGTGCAAGCTATTTGTCATATTTGACATCAGATGACCCTTATGGAAACTTTGATTCCACCAGTTTAGGAACCTATGTCATCTATGAGGAAAACCAAAAAATCCCTAAGATTATGGAGAAGAATAAAAATGAAAAATAGAGACCCATAAAAAATTATCTAATATGGACTTTGAACTTTGATGGAGCAAGGAGTAAAAATGGCTCAAGGGCAAGTGTATGCCTTACTTCACTAGGAGGGAAGAAGATCCTTAAGTCATTACATTTTCAATTTAGTTTTAGTAACAATGAAGCATAATATGAACATTTAGTACATGGCTTGATTCTTTCTCAAAAGGAAGGGATCAAGAACCTAAGAGTCTTTGAGGACTCGAAGCTAGTGGTCAAATAGATTAGAGAAATTTT
The DNA here is from genome assembly GCA_037957365.1 of Torreya grandis. Classification (NCBI taxonomy): domain Eukaryota; kingdom Viridiplantae; phylum Streptophyta; class Pinopsida; order Cupressales; family Taxaceae; genus Torreya; species Torreya grandis. Next base: position 73,324 of record JARHVA010006469.1, on the reverse strand, counting down.
TGTAGTAAAAAACCCAAAAATGAGGTCTTACCACCATAATGTTTGGGACTTGATTGAAATTTTTGATGCTTTCAATATTGAGGTCACCCCAAGGATTTAAAATGTTGAAGTAGATAGAACTGCTCAAATTGGATCCTACTTTGATCTAACCAAAGATCTGCTAACCAATGAGGAAGCTATCAAAGTGATCATTCAACCTGTTATACTAGATAATGTAGACAATTAACAAGTCTTTGATAGTGATCAATAGATCATTCTCTTTATAAAATAGTCAGGAGAGTTCATAGACCAATTACAACCTAAAATTAAACATTCATATGGTGATGAAATCATAAAATTAAGGTCTAATAAGCTTCTAAAGGGGTTAATAACCCTTGAAAACTTATTTGACCCTAATGATGCAAACATAGAAAAAAGAAAATTCATTGCAAGTAAAGAGGATAATTCTAAACTTGAAGTCTCAAGAGTGAGAAAGTTAAAATTTGGGAAGGTGACCACTCAAAAATAAAAGGAAAGATTGGTAGCTTTATGCCACAAATATGACAGAGTGATAACATGGACATACGAGGATCTTCATGGTTATAAGAAGGAGGTTTTTCAACATACTATTGACCTAATTAAAGGGTTAAAACATGTCTACCAAAATCAAAGGCTAATTAATCTAAGGATGGAGTCTCTCATGGCAGAAGAGCTCAATAAATTATTGGAATTTCAGATTATCTTCCACATCAAGCACTCCACATGGGTTTCTAACTTGGTCCCAATAAGGAAAAATAATAGAGAGATTAGACTCTATATGGAATTTAGGGATATCAATAAGGCCTCTCTCAAGGATCACTACCCCCTACCCTTGATGGAATAAATTATATAGATAGTGGTAGGAGAAGAGAGGTTTTCTTTATTAGATGGTTTCTTGGGTTATAATTAGATAGGGTTGGTAGAGGAAGATCAACACAAGACCACTTTCAAAACAAAGTGGGGAAATTTTGCTTATGCAAAAATTCCATTCAGACTCTCCAGTGTAGGGGCTACATTACAAAGAGCCATGGATATTATTTTTGGTGAATTGATAAATAAATAAATTTTAATTTATCTTGATGATCTCATTATCTTCTCTAGGTCTACTGAGGATCATTTTGATTAATTGGAGGCTATTTTTCAAAAGTGCCAAGAATATGGGATCTTTTTAAACCTTAACAAATGTGTGTTTTGATTACCTCAAGGGAAGTTACTTAGACACATTATCTCAAGAGAAGGGATCTCCATAGATCTAAAAAGGGTCAAAAGCAATATTGAATTTATCCCTACTAGTAAAAAATAAAGTGGTACAATCTTTCCTTGGGAAGATTAACTTTATAAGTAGATTCATTTCAGATTTTGTCATACCCTAATCCTAAAAATAAGATCTTAATTTTAAATGGACATCTAAGGGTTGACAGGGTTTTGAGAGTATCATAAGGGTAATTTCATCTACCCTAGTCCTGCACAACCTCAATTTCTCAAAAGATTTCATCATGTATGTCTATAGGGGAGAACAAAACATAACATCAATACTAGCACAAAAGGACATAGAACAAGAAGGAGAACATCTAATTTCTTTCTTCTTGAGGACTCTGTAAAACCATGAATCAAGATATAATTTTATTGAGAGGAAAGTTTATATTATTGTTAAAGGGCTCAAAAAAATTATGCGCTTAGTTACTATTAACAAGATCATAGTATTCATGGCACATTCAAGTGTTAATGAATACATAATGGAGGGTGAAATCATCGAAAAGAGAGCTAATTGGATAGCTAAGATATTGGAATATGATATCGAGGTTAAGCCCACTAAACTAATAAGAGGGAGGGGCTTGTGTCAATACATTGCTCAAGATTTTGAATCTCTAATAAAAGAATGAGCCATTATATAAATTTTACTCCAAATATAAGAAAATGAATTAGAGTCTTGGGTCACTGATAAGGTTAATTTCATAAAGACTGGCCAATACCTGAGTCATCTGCCTTACAAGAAAAGAAGACACTATCGACACTAGGGGTCCAAATTTGTTCTACTAGACCATTTACTTTTCAAAATTAATTTCAATGGGATCCTACTTAGGTTTATAAAGGGGGAAGAAACTGTAGACACTTAAATCTGGCCACCAATAACTTATAATAAGGCTTTTGGCTAATTTCTACCCAAAATGCACAATTTGCTAAAAACACTAAAACACACTAATGATGTGAAAATGACATATTCAAGTGTTGATTTTGGTTGGGGTATCCATAAATGGGGCAATGCAATTTATGGGCTAGCTAACTTTGGTCAGATCATTTTGAGTCAGAATGCTAATTTTACACCTAGGTGCTCTAGATTGTTCTTTCCTATCAAATATCTTGTACGAGACACATGCCTTTGTTATTTACTATTGGTAACATCCTAAATGTGAATATGGTTCTAATGCATATGACATTGCCTTCCAGTTCCAATCAAAATTTGGACAAATAACAAGGCATTCTGATCAATTTGAGTAATTTGTGCACAAAGTGCTTAATCATGCTTAAAAGATAATCCAAATCAATACATAATTAATAATTCCATGGAAACATGTTGAATACTTATTTTTTGAAATGGATACTAAATATCTACATCATCAGGTGAACTCATTTCTTGAGAAGACATCCATAAGCCATAAATGCGACAAATATCAGGATTCATGCCCTCCATGCCTTATCAATGCCTTCCATACCTCTTAATATCCCCTTCTTCCAATGTCATGATGAGGATAATTATAAACTTAATTTCAAAAAATTTATTAATCCTCAACCACACATCTCAATCTCAAGATGGATGGTTCAAGTTGATTCTAGACATTTGCAAAAATTTATAAATTGGAGGCCTTATAATGTAGGATTGGTTTCAAAAGCTCCATTAAAATTAGTGTTATCATGACAAATTGATTGCAAGCCAATACAAACCACAAGCAAAAGGTGCCAAGGAGAGATGGAGGTAGCCAAGCTTCCATTGCTAAGGACTTCATGAGTATAAACCAAGAAATCCACTACTATAAAGGCATTTGGAGCATCCAAGGAAGGTGAAGGAATTTTTGTGTTTTATTCCTTACTTTTTAGTTGTGTTTGTCATTTTTTTTGTTAACTAAGCTCTCCCTAGTGTCTAGGCTTAGAGATGTTATGCCATTAGTGTGTTTCTTTCATTTTTTTCTCATTTTGGAATTAACACCATACAAACCATCCTCTCTTGAGTCAAATTCCTAGATCATAGAAACTAGAAAGGTTTTACATGAACTACATTATAGAACATCTAGAGGCCATTTTTTTTCAAGTACCATGGCTATCAACATACTCCATGCAAGGTATTTCTGGCTCACTATGTTTTTAGATTGTCATACTATGGTCAATAAGTGTCAATCATGCCAATTTTACATTGGTAAGAGAAGAAATGATGTGTTGCCACTCAGCCCTATAATTGTTGAAGAGCCTTTTTCACAATGGGGCTTGGACTTTATTAGGATGATTAATCCAATTTTGAGTGTAGGACACAAGTGGATCCTTACTATAATATATTATTTCATAAGGTGGACAAAGGTAGTACCATTAAAAGAAGCAACAAAGAATGTGATCTTGGATATCCTGCAAGAGATTATGACTAGGTTTGGACCTCCTCAAACTATCATATCTAACAATACTAAGGCATTCTTGGGGTCCAAAGTGTCTAAAGTTTCACTAAAAATGGTATATATATCTAAAGATTTCATCAATTATTATTTGTTAGGGAATAGTTTGGCAAAGTCGACTAACAAAAGCTTAATTAGACTTATCAATAGAATGGGGAATAAACACAAAAGAGGATGGCATGAACACATAAAGGTGGCTTTATGGGTAGATCAAATAACACCCAAGTAGGTGATAAAGGCCTCTCCATATGAGTTGGTATATGGAAAGAGTGTAGTAATACCTATTTTTATTGACGTTCTAGAATTTCTTTGATAAATCAAATACAAGTCAAAGAAAATGGTCCAATGCAAGTTAGATTGGTAGAGTTATTGGAGCTTTAGGAGAAAAGAGAATCAAGACATGAATCAATGATAAGTTGACAGATAGCTATCAAAAGTTGGTTTGACCAAAGAGCTTCAAAGCTTGATTTTTAAATTGGTGCTTGGGTTTTAAAATGGGATGCGAGAGCTACTAAACCTAGAAACCATGGTAAGGTTGATTCTCTATGGACAGGTCCCTTCAAGATAATTTCCTATAAGTAGCACAATGCTTATGAATTGGAAACTATGTAGGGATAGTCTCTAGATATTCTTGTAAATGGGATATTCCTTAAACTCTTCATGTAAGAATCATACAACTAATGTATCATAGTTAAGATAGTTTCCCTTTCTCTCTCCTTATTCTAGGTTGTTTTCCCATCTCTTTTAATAAGTGTCCTTTGGACACATGTCATCTTTGAAGTCTCTCTAGACTTCTTACAAAATTTTTATATCTTCTAGATTTGGATTTAATGATCTTAATAGTTTTTTGTATGACCATAAATGGTAAGTTTCAAATTTTGAATAAAATTTCTCAGGGGAGGGAAAAAGTGGTGCCTCAAATCACCAAATTATGGGTCATTTATTATGACAAGATCAAATTATAAAGAAGGGTCATTAATTCATATGAAGTTTAGTGGTTATCAAAATCAAATTTGAGTTTCGATTTCTCCATAATTTGACTATAAGTCTTTCTGAGCAAGATTAGTATTGATATTTTCCTTCTAAGTTTGAGTGAGTAAGAATCAAAAGATCCATTAGCAAAAGGTGTTTATGGGTCTAGAATTTGAAGCAATGGTAGAAATAATGGTATTTAGATCATACACATCCACCCCTGCACCACCTAAATTCATATACCCAAAGATGAGGGAACCAAGAAAGGGTATTTCAAGTGATCCTTCCTTGGTAGTCAATTTTTTGGATGAGATTTATGACCCTATGTTATCAAAGAAAACTAAGACCTACAAGAGGATGTACACACTAGAATGTTGAGCCAAATGGAACTAAAATATTTTGGTATGAGGGTATGGACCAAAAATTTGGCACAATATATGGTGCCAATAGTTCACCAATACCCAAAATTAGTGAGCCTTTACACTCAAAATTTTTATTCAACAACCACCATCATTAAATAGGGAGCTATCCAAGTCATAATCACCCCCCAAGACATAAGGGACATGATCACATTGACACATGATCCCAAAACTAGTTTTATAGCATGGCCCAGTTGTAGAATGTCTAGGCCCAGGTTATTCATAAGCAAAATTTCTTGAGTAGATAGCTCTACCTCAAAGATGAAAACACAAGGGAGTAACCTTTGCCTATCACCCTAGGCATGTTTTTATAAGACTCTCAAGATGTTTGTTCTATGATGGCATTCATCTTTGGATAGGATCATGATAGGATGGTCCATGATTGTCAACTTATGGTGATATTTAGGATGAGGACAGTTACCAAGAACCAAGTGTACAAGTTTGACTTCATCAAACACATTTATTTTGCCTTGTGTGAGTAGTTAACCCTCTTTGGAGTTAAATCCATTTTAAAGTACTCTTTGTATCTATTACACTTAATTATTTAACAAAATTCATAGTTCTTATAACATCATATTAATTTGAATCTTTGGGATCCATTGGGGGTATAACTTGAAAAGGTTATTCTTGTATCAGTATGGACCCATGTCTTATGAGAAACTCTAGATGTTTATGAGTTTAATAACTATTTTTTAAGACCATTGATATAGTAGTTAGACCTAGAGGGTGTAAGTAATAGAATGAATGACTCTATAAGGGCCATTCTATCAAACCCTCACCACCCATTTGATTACTTCTTTGGAACCTATCAGTTAATGGTAAGGCTTCATGGTTTTAGAGGGGAGTCATTCATGCTCCAAAGAGTTTTGAATCATAGAGTAGTGGGCCCTAAAGTGGCTCATTAGTTGGCTCTTTTAAATTCATCTTTTGGATCAACAAAGAAGAAAAGGGCCCTCTATTACCTCCCCTTGACAATGGGAGGAACTGCTATAATAAAGAGGAAAGTAGGATTCATCCTGACCAAGAAGTTGGCTACTTATGACCTAGTCCTAATTCAAGACCTATGGAGGTATGACCCTAATGGATATATGGCATCTATGCTGGTCAGAAATAAGGTTTTAAAGGTCTATAAACATGAGTGAAGAAAATTATTCAAGGATAGGATGTCTCAAATAATAGACATTCTAGATAAGTACGCGGAGTTAAAAGATATTCCACTTTCCCCTTAGGAGTCCTTTTATAAGACCCTACAAAATTATGACCCAACTACGTTAATGACCAAGGGGTTGAGACATGCAGTAGTGAGGAAAGGTTGGAGCCAAGAGAAAATTTTAGCCTATTGAAGATACAGATAGGGGATCTATGAGATCACTCAGATTTTTAAGGCTATCAACATAAAAAGACAATGGAATACTCTCTAGGATGAAGCTCATGTGATGCCTATGTCTAGCCTAGACTCAATTGACATCACTTAGTAGCAACAAATCACAGGTACTTTTGCTAAGGTTTCTAAGCCTCCCTCTTGGATTCCTTCCCTCAATGAGATAGGGAAGTAAAGTTTCACAACTTCAACATCTACAAACCCTATACTCCAAGACCCACAAATAACATCACCATCAATACAAGTGTTAAGTTTGACACAACCCTTGGTTCCACCAATTGGAAAAAAGGATCCAACAAATATTCCTCCAAAGAAGAAGTAAAAGCTAGGAGGAACTACAAAGGAGATTATAGAAGAAAGGGTTGATCCTTCATCAACTGAAGGATCCCTCCAGGATACTTTTATCTTCTCCTTCTCCTCTTCAAACTTTTGCTCAAGTAATGCCACCACCCCAAATTTTTTGTAACCTCTAACCCATTTTTTCCATTGCCACTCAGACCTTATTTCTATCTGACTCACCATTATTAAGTTGTTCCCAACAATTCTCACTTCCTACCTTCTCCCCAAGGGTCTTGACAAACCCATCTTCAGCTCTTACACAACCCTAGGAATCAATTATTCTACCCTCTAGCTTACCATAGGGATCTCCTTTTGTTGGGGAATAATTTCTTCACGCATCAACTTTTGAGTCAAGTGGATATAGCCAATAAAGCTAGAGAGGTGAGGATAAAAAATTAAAAAAGGAAGGGCAAGCAAGATCTGAGTGGCACATGAGGTGTCTTCATGATCATAAACAACACTTCTTGATAGTCGCCCAAATTGTCCCTAATGTATGAAAACCACTTGATGATTTGTAACCAAAGGATTACTCAATCAATACAGTGGTAATGGACCTAAATAAATTTAGGTTGTAGGACAAAGTAGATTTAATGAATGAGATAACCACTGTGGTTACCACATATTATTTAAAGGTATCCTAAAAGTTATAAAAAGTAGATTATGGCTTGTCACAAGCCCAAAACATAGTGAGCCATATAAGGCTAGAACTAAAGGCCAAAGATAAATAGATTTATCAACTGAAAAAGGATTTGAAAGAAGATGTGGTGAAAGAAGTTTTTAAAACTTTAGAATAAAAAGCAACTGCTCTCCAAAAAGATTTTGATTTAATCAAAGAATTTATCAATTATTTAGAGCAAAAGAAGAAGTTCTTGGAGAAAAAGAGCAGTGACAAGGCAACAAAGGCATCAAAACTTTATAAAAGCTAAGTTTTTTTCACAAAAAAAAAAGAATAACTTAAAGTATAGGTGCAAGGTGATAGAAGATAAGGTCACCAAGGTGACCTAATAGTTATCCTAGCAACCTAAGTTAATAGATGTTATCAAGATGGTGAAGGGACTCTATGTTTTTTGCTACCGAAGTATCTCCATTGATGTTACCTAGCTTAGGCTTGCACTCAAATTCATATCTGATGCATAAAAATTATGCTTAAGGGTGTACTCCTCTATTGATAAGATCCTAATTTCAATCTTAGCCAAGGTCCTTGAGTCATAGATGTTGATTTAGAAACTATACTATTTAATAGAGGAAACTCTTCAAGTAGCAAGAGTACCTAATAGAAAGATAGTCATGAGGAAAGTTGGTGAGATTTTGAGCTATAATAAGGCCACTTTGAAATGCACAAAATTGTTGAATCTCTTAAAAGGAGTCAAGGAAATGAATAATAGCATGACTAGATTGGTTTAACTGGGACTCCATTCTCCTTTCCCTAATGACACCACTATCCTGATGGAAGACCATATACAAAATCTATTGGCTAAAAGGCAAAATGATCAGACTACTTTTTTAGTATTTAAGTGGCTCTTCTGATGTCACTGAGGTAGAGTTAGTTTTTGCTCTAATGACCAAACTAGAATACCAATTGCATTTAGTGGTGTAGGGTCTCCAATCTTTTCTTATAAGGAGATCATCAAATTAGATAGATATTTTCAAGCTCTATAGAAGCAAGAGTACCTGATGAAGGTAGAATGGAGTGGGTACTGAGCATCACTACAAAATCTTTGAGTGAACAGTGATGGGAACCATAATTTTGGGCATCTTTTTGATCAAACACAGGCTGAGGATTCTTCCATGCAGGCATGTATCCCCTGGTGAGTCACCATGAACTGTAGACTTAGTTATACAATTTTTTTAATAAACATGACTCTCATGTAATTTTAGATAAGTATCATGTGGCATTTTCTAAGTTTTGAGGCTGAAAATAACCTAAGTATAGAGCTAAATATGGAGGGTATCTATGTGTCACTTCTACACTATTTTGAACCAAAACAAATGGAAATGAGCCTTCAACTTGCATGTGATGTCCATTTGGTGCAATGGTGGGTCATTTAGGAATCAAGTGGATCGAATCCAATCTATGGTACATTTTAAAGTGGTAGATCTAATAGTAGGCATTTAACAAGAGGGAGAAGCTTGTGGAAGGATTTAAAGAGTCAAATACAGAGAGGATGCCACCACTTGTCAATAAATTGAGCCTCTACATGATCTATAGACTCATCATAACAAATAATGGGGTATAAATAGTAGAATAGAACCACAAATTATAGTTATTATAATGACATGTAGTTACAGTACATAATAGAACTCAAGATTGTGATTGAGATTCTTGACCAGGTGGTTAGATTTAGAACAAGCTGCATTAGGTCTCAAAGGGATTTGGGTGTTATAAGTAGAGGAGCAGTGAGTAAGGAGTAGAGGAATATTTTGGATAAAATTGTCTGAATACCAATAAAGAGTCTAGGATTTAGTTTCTTTTACAAGTATTTTATTTTCCTTAGTAGGTGCCTCTCTTGAGGGATTGAATATTGTACTCTTTGAAACCTACCTTATGTATTTTATTCTTCCATCAAACATGAAGAGAGTGTGGCATTTTTTTCAAAAAATAATCTATTTGTAGACTGTATTCTTATTTCTTTATTATACACCTATTGATTAGTTTTTCATATACACTAGATCATTGATCATGCACTATGCTCTTGAATCTTTTAGTGAATATTATTGAATCTAGTTTTTGTGTTACTGGTATACAATAATTGTAGTATTATTCTCTATTCAACTTTTAATTAATCTAAATTTCATACTAAAACCATTGATCATGCTATATGCTCCTAAATTGTTTCAATAGGTTCTATTAGTATTAATAATTGTAATACTAGTATCATTTGATAGTGTAAAATCTTGGCACATTGCCTTATTTTAATTTCAATTTACCTAAAATCCAAAGAAAAAAACCAACTTCTTTAAAATTTGAAGGTCATTTCAAGGTTTAAGTCCCACGTCTTTGAAACTTCCCACAATTTTGATGGTTGTCTACAAAGATTAAACATCAACAGTACAATCAATATGCAAGAAAACATATCTTAATCCCTCTTTAGTATAAACTAAGGTAAGTTATCATATTTTAAAGGTAAATACCATATGTTGATTTCCATATTTATCAACTCCTTGAGTACTTCTTCAAGTGGATTCAAGGGTAATTTTGGGTCAAAAATCATTTTGGGAATAATATTTTTAAATTTCCAACCATGTCTCATATCCACCCACAATCTATAAAGATACCTAAAAGGGTAGAAAATTCACACCTATAGCCATGTCATTCTAGCTCAGTCAATTAGGTAGTCAATGCAATGTGAACTTCTTGTGTAAAGATCAAGAAGATGAATAAAATAAAAAAATATGGATGAGTTAAAGTATAATTGACTTTATTGAGAGTTAAATGAGATTAACAAATATGAGAAAGGTGAAGTGACTTTAGTCTATAATGAGGTACATGTGTAGCTACAACCATTTATTTTAGCTGTCAATCAAACTTTTATGTAAGTAGACTTATGTCAGTCAAGAAGTTGCAAGTGAGCTTGTGAGATGAATGAATGAGATACAATAATGAATAAATGGAGGATTAAAAGAGGTTACAAAATCACAAGGAAAGCAAAATAACCACCTATATTAGTCACAGTTAGCTAAGGAGACCTATGTGTTATCACATGAGGATATTTGCAAGTGAGGAGGAAGTTAAGTTATTACACCTTTTTTGAGGTGTTAAGAAGAGATAGAAATCAGTTTAGAAAATTTCAAGGCTAAAAACCTTTTCATATTCTATATCCTCAAGCCTCTAACTCTAAAATCTCCACCTTCAACTAAATATTTTTCTCATGAAGTCACCTACAGTCAGCTTGAAGAACCTAACCAAGTTCTAAGGATAAATAAATGAATGAGTGCAATGAAAGTTAGAAGTTTTAGATATAGAATCAACTATATTTAACTTGTAAATCTAGATATTAGATCAAAAATAACCTTTATATGCAAAATATCTCTCAAATAAGATCTATTGTTGGCTTAGTGAGCATACATAGTCAACCAAGGAGATAACACAATCAACCCATTCAAGTACACATGAGAAGTTATGTGTGAGAGAAGGTTTGAGGTTTTTTTATGCCTTTAAATGATAATAATAGGTTTTAAACCCATGTTACATACCTATTTAAGGTCTGATTTCGGTCAATTTCCTCTATATACACCTATAAAGAACTCCAAATGTGGATCTAAAATTTAGGCCTACAAGCAATCCTTGTGAAAGAATGAATGTGGAAAATAGTTTTTAGGTAAAGGTAATGAATGTTATTGATGGAGTTGAATGAGATATAATAAAATTTAAATATATGGAATCCATTTCCATTTGAAGGTGTTTATGAGTATAAATCACCATCAGGGCAAGACATAGTTCACTAACATAGTTCTTTTAGAATCTACAAACCACAGTCAAGCAAAAGGGGAATATAGCATGTTTTCACTAAGAGTTTCAATGTATAATAGTTAACAAGAGTGGATATTACCTTGATAAATACCCCATAAGTTTTTGGCTCTATGAATGAAGAGAGAAACCCAAGAAATATAGTCCTAGGGTCAATAACACTAGTATGCCTATAAACCCTAGGCATGATGAAGAGAGGTTATAGGAGATATTGAGGGAATTAATAATGATGATGGTCATTAGATATGGTCAAAATTGATGTTTTAGACCTCCTTGAGGCATTAATACTTAGAATAAAACTCAAAAACATCACTTTTATACCTTATTTCTCTCTTTAACGTCATAGAATGTAGTTTGCCTAGCTAAGGAGGTGCCTTCTTATGCTCATAATATTATGAACACTTTTCACGGGAGCCTAACATATTTTTATGTGTTATGGGACCTTTTTAAATTAGATATTGTGGAATTTATTTTCTATTTAAAGCCCTAGCCTTTATGAACTATCATTAAGAAGTTGAGTAATAGGCTGCTAGAAAAGCCACTTTTGACCAATTTGTAGAAATTAATCTCCAAATCATATAAATCTACTTATAATTATTATAAAACCTCATGAAATTTTTTATACAATCCAAGTAGGTTCTCAAAATGGAACTTTCTTATACTTATACCTATACTTTAGCAATATTTGGAGGCAAAAATGGGGTATTGAAGTGTGTAGAAGGATTACAACAATTGAAAGATGTGAATTTAGATGTATTTCACCTTTAAAAGTCCAAAAAACCATATAATATAACCTAGAAGTGCTAAAAAAAAACTTAATTTTTCAAGGCAGTCTAAAATAGGCTTAAAGAGGGGCTACTTTTTGGCCATTTCATGGTTTGAATACTTGCACAAGGTTATATAAGTCCAAATTTTACATGGAGGATGGTCTTAGCCCAAGTAAAGTTAATCAAATATTTTTGGATAATTTCACACTTGTGGGTGGTCATTTGAACCAAAATTCTCTTTCTAGGCCTAGGAGGCCTAATTAGGCCTAATTGGGGAGAGGAATGGCATAAAATGATTACTTAGACTTGTATTTGGATAATTAAATTTGGTATGAACCTATAAGGGGATAAAGGGTACTCAAAAATGTACTTATTTTTCCAATTTTATTTTTACATTCTTCTAAATAAGGAGCTTTACTAGTTTTTAGGGCTACAAAGAATGGGTGTAAGAGCAAGCAAAATGAAAAAAATATCACTTTTAAAGGTTTTATGGTTATATATGCCTTATTTCAGGTCTTATTTCATGTTAATAATCCATCCATGGTATAATATTACCTTCTTCAAATCAGAACCAACTTTTCACCTTGTATGCCACATTGGAGATGGAAAGAATCAAGTAGTTAAAACACCCAAACTGATGCATAAAATATCTTTAAAATGGTTTATTGAGGTTGATCCTTGTTTCCAAACTAATTTAATTTAAAAATTCATATACTATGTGGAATAAGGTTTCAAAGGTTTCAAAGGTCTCAAGGACACCTAACAAGACCCTCCTTCCTTCGAACACCTAGTCAAAGAGGACAAAGTCAAAGCAATTGAAGAAGACTTCTAATAACCTAAGAAATATGAAAAAGACCTCATAAATAATTTAATATGTTTTAAATTAAGATATTAATGAGGACTTGACTAAACATTTAAGGCTTATTTTCAAGGAAGTGACTTTTTGACCAAGAATATAGGGGTAGGCATGCAAAGATCTAAGAAATTATATGGGTCAAAGACTAGAAATGAGTGTCAATGACTTATTCAAACATTAAATACAAGTACAATCTCTACCCCTACACAAATTTTTATAAGGAATAAAATATATAATCAAGGAAGTGCTATGTTGGAGTTGGAGGAAGACTATGTAAATCATACATTCTTTGTTTCTTGGCTCTTGTCTCTCTCTATCCCTCTTTCCCCTTTCTCATTATCTCTATATGTAAGATTATTTTTTCCTTTGAAAATGTTGAGGAGTGGAGCTAAAAGCTTCACCAGATGAGCGGATGCTAAAGTTGCTGGATTTACACAGTCACCGACGATGGCAAGGAGTCAACCAGTAACTGTCGACGTCGGTTATGGATCGGCTGACGTCAGTCATGTGTAGGCAAACAGGGACCGACATCAGTCACATGTGCATCCAGAAAGTCTATTTTCATGGATGAAACAGATTGTTTGCATGATTAGATTAATTGTTAGTTATAAGTCTGCATCTTTATCTTTAGTAGGACTGTTTTGAGCCTTTGATTAAGAGGTGTTTTAAATGGTTGTGAATGCATTACTCATGATCCCTAATATTATATAATAGGGATAGATCTTCATAGCTTGTGTGTAAGAAAGAATAGTACAAGACATATTGTATATGTGTGTATCAATCTAGGTTGTTGGAATTGATTGTAAACTCTTGAGGGAAAGAGATCTGTACATCTGAGAGGTGTGAGAAGAAAGTGTGATTTTCTTCATTGTATTTCCTTCTGGAAGAGTTTAATACAAGTTTTCAGGGTGGTTTTTTGTATCTCTTATTCTTTGCTATTTCTGATTCTAGTTACTTATTATTCTAGTTTAATTTCATGTTTAGTTGCTTAAATAATAGTGATCAAGTTTGTTGGTTGATCCCCAACAAGTGGTATCAGAGCTCAGGTTGACTAACAGGTGTTTCAGATCTGGTTACTGTTTGTTGATTACAGGTCACTCATAGGGGTTTCTGTTTGAGTGGGAGAAGCAATGGTAGAAGAAAGTAAACTGAGAATGGAGAAGTTTAATGGCAATAATTACCAATTATGGAGATGCAGATAGAAGATTATCTGTATCAAAAAGATCTATATTTACCATTGGGTGGGGTTGATAGAAAGCCCACAGATATGGAAGATGAAGAATGGGAAGTTCTTGATAGAAAGGCTCTTGGATCTATAAGATTGAGTCTAGGATCTACTGTGATTTCCACCTTGTCACAAGCAAAGACAATGATAGAGTTGATGGACACTTTAGCAAATTTATATGAAAAACCCTCAGCTTCAAATAAGGTATATCTTATGAAGCAGTTATTTAATTTGCAAATGTAGGAAGGTGGATCTATATCTAATCATCTTAATGATTTCCATGGAATTGTAAATCAATTAAATTTAGTCAAAATAGTTTTTGATGATGAAATTAAGGCTCTTTTAATATTATGCTCTTTACCTAAAAGTTGTCATAGTTTAGTAATGGTAGTTATTAATACTGCATCCGCTATAAATATCTTGAAAGTTGATGATGTTGTTAGTGTAATCTTGAATGAAAAGGCTCATAAAAAAGCACATGGGAATCATCAGGTAATGCTTTAAGTATTGAAAGTAGGGGAAGGCAAAGAGAGAAGAGCAAGCAAGGGAGATCAAGGTCTAAGTCAAAGATGAGCAATAGATCCAAATCCAAAAATGGAAAAAGAAAGATAACCTACTGGAATTGTGGAAAGAGAGGACATGCAAAGAAAGATTGTTGGTTGAAGGTTAAAGAAGACAATCAGCATGAAGGTAAAGAAGAAGCAAAAGTTGTAGGTATTGTTGCACAAGATGCTCTTATATTCTCTTTGCATAATAATATAGAATCTTGGGTTTTAGATTGTAGGGCCTCTTTCCATGTTACCCCAAATAGAGAATTTTTCAATGATTATGTCCATGGAGATTTTGGAAAAGTTTATTTAGGGGATGATGAGCCTTGTAAAATTGTTGGCAAAGGAAAAGTGCAACTGAAATTGTAGAATGGCAACATATGGGTGTTGAAAGATGTCATGCATGTCCCAGCCCTGAAGTGGAATCTAATTTCTGCAGGAAAGTTGGTCGATGAGGGTTGTACAGTAACTCTCACAACTAAATCTTGGAAGGTTACCAAGGGTGCACTTGTATTAGTTAGAGGTAAGAGAGTAGGAACTCTCTATTTATGTAATTGTATTACTGATTATTCTCCTTTTGTATTATCTACTTCAGATGTGGATGCAAAGTTGTGGCACTGTAGGCTCGGCCACATGAGTGAGCAGGGAATGACAATTCTTAAGTCAAAAGGTAAGCTTTTAGATTTGAAAAGCATAGATCTAAATTTTTGTGAGCATTGTGTTTTTAGAAAATAGAAGAGAGTAAGTTTTATCAAAACTGGGTCAACAAAGAGGAAGCACAAGTTGGAGCTTGTTCACACAGACGTGTGGGGACCAGCTCAGGTAGCTTCTATTGGAGGATCATAGTATTATGTTACTTTCATTGATGATGCTACAAGAAAGGTATGGGTCTATTGCATAAAGAATAAATCTGATATTTTTGGCACTTTTAAGATTTGGAAAGCTTTAATTGAGAATGAAACAGGTAGGATATTGAAGTGCCTTAGATTTGACAATGGTGGTGAGTACTATAGCAATAAGTTTAGAAGTTATTGTTATATGAATGGAATATGTAGGCAAAGGATGGTTCCAAGGACACCTCAGCAAAATGGAGTTGCTGAAAGGATGAATAGAACAATATTGGAGCATGCACGGAGTATGAGATTACATGTTGGTTTGCCCTTACAGTTTTGGGTAGAAGCTATAGATACTATAATTTACTTGATTAACAGAGGACCCTCTACAGCTCTAGATGGTGGAATTCTAGAAGAGGTGTGGATAGGTAAAAAGGTAGATCTTTCATTTCTCAGAGTTTTTGGTTTTGAAGCTTTTGTGCACATTGATAAGGAAAATAGAAAGAAGCTGGATGCTAAGTCTATGAGGTGTACATTTATTGGTTATGGTTCTGGAGATTTTGGATTTTGGTTTTGGAATTTACATACTAACAAAATAATTAGGAGACGTGATATTATTTTCAATGAGAAGGTGATGTACAGTGATCAGCTTAAGAAGCTGAATCAATCTAAGCAGAGCAATGGAGATTTGGATGAGGTGATGGTCCAAAATGAGCTCATAGGAAAGAATAATTACAGACAGGAAAACACAAAGACTGATGTCGGTCAAGTAGGAATCAATGTTGGCAATACAGGAATTGATGTTGGCCAGACAGTGATCGACGTCGATCAGGCGGGAACCGGCGTCGGTCATGTGAAATCGACGTCGATCAATTACAGGCTTGGAGGTGACCGAGGCCAGTCACTGCCAGAGAATTTGGGCGGACAATGTCTTGTGAATGAGTCTCAGATGCCCATTAGGGGGTCAGAAAGGGTAAGTAAACCTCCAATTTGATATTCCCCTTTGTTATACTATTTATTGCTCACTGATGGTGGAGAACCAGAGAGTTTTGATGAAGCAATACAGGTGGAATCCAAGAATCAGTGAGAGCTAGGCATGAATGAGGAAATTGATTCCTTAAAAGAGAACCAAACATGGGATTTGGTTGAGTTGCTAGTGAGAAAGAAGACACTGAAAAATAGATGGATCTACAGATTGAAGGAAGGAGAGAATGGACAGATGAAATATAAGGCCAGGTTGGTAGTGAAAGGATTTGTACAGAAACCAGGTATTGATTTTGGTGAAATTTTTTCTCCTGTAGTAAAAATGACTTCTATACGGACTGTATTGTCTTTAGTTGCTATTGAGGATTTGCATCTTGAGCAGCTTGATGTTAAGACAACTTTTCTTCATGGAGATTTGGATGAAAAAATATATATGGATCAGTCAGAAGGATTTGAGGTCAAAGGTAAGGAGAAACTTGTGTGCAAATTGAAGAAAAGCTTGTATGGTATCAAGCAAGCTCCTAGACAATGGTATTTGAGGTTTGACAGGTTTATGACTAAGCATGGCTATAGTAGATGTCAATCTGACCATTGTGTTTATTGTAAGAGATTGGATAATGGTAGATATATTATTCTATTGTTGTATGTAGATGATATGCTGGTTGTAGGATCACACATGCAGGATATCTCTGAGCTTAGGTGAAATTAGCTCACACATTTGCCATGAAGGATTTGGGAGCAACAAAGAAAATCCTTGGCATGAGTATTAAGAGAGAGTAAAAATCACATGTTGATTTTGTCTCAAGAGGATTATGTGAACAAGGTATTGAAATGGTTTAATATGCAGGATGCAAAACCGGTAAGCACACATATGGCTGGACACTTTAAGTTGAGTAAAGAATAGTGTCCTAATTCACATGATGAGGTAGAGTACATGAATAAAGTTCTATATGCTTCCATAGTTGGGAGCTTAATGTATGCAATGGTATGTACTAGATTGGATATTGCCCAAGTAGTGGCAGTTGTCAATAATTATATGGCCAATCCAGGGAAGGAGCACTAGAAAGCAGTTTAGTGGATTCTCAGATATCTGAGAGGACCAGTAGTAGGCATTTGTGCTATGGAGGGTTAAACACTTCTCTACATGGTTATGTAGATTCGGATATGGTAGGAGACTTAGATGGTAGGAGGAGCACCACAGGATATGTGTTCACTGTTGGTGGAACGGTGGTTAGCTAGATTTCAAAATTGCAGAAGGTTGTTGCCTTGTCTACTATAGAGGCAGAATACATTGTAGTCATAGAGGCTAGCAAAGAGATGATATGGATGACACGGTTCATGGAAGAGCTAGAAAAGGAGCAAGAGAGTTGTCGATTATATAGTGATAGTCAAAGTGTAATTCATTTGGCTAAGAACTTAGCCTTTCATTCAAGAACCAAACATATACAGCTTAGGTACCACTTCATAAGACAAGCATTGGAGGATGGTGAGTTAAAGCTAGAAAAGATCCATACAGATGAGAACCCTGCTGATATGTTAACAAAGCTAGTAATAAAGGAGAAGTTGAATCTTCATTCAACTTTTTTTGGTCTTCAAGATTGAGTTTGAAGATGGAGAAGCTAGAAGATGTTGTTTTATAGGTACTGGTGCAGCTGTTTATCTCCAAGTGGGAGATTGTTGAGGAGTGGAGCTAAAAGCTTCCCTAGATGAGTGGATGCTGAAGTTGCTAGATTTACACAGTGGCTGACGATGGCAAGGTGTCGACAAGTAGCTATCAACGTCAGTTATGGATTAGCTGATGTCAGTCATTTTCAGGCAAATAGAGACCGATGTCGGTCACCTGTGCGTCTAGAAAGTCTATTTTCATGGATGAAACAGATTGTTTGCATGATTAGATTAATTATTAGTTGTAATTCTGCATCTCTATCTTTAGTAGGACTATTTTGAGCCTTTGATTAAGAGGTGTATCTAATGGTTGTGAATGCATTACTCATGATCCCTAATCTTATATAATAGGCATAGATCTTCATATCTTGTGTGTAAGAAAGAATAGTACAAGACATATTGTATATGTGTGTATCAATCCAGGTTGTTAGAATTGATTGCAAACTCTTGAGTGAAAGAGATCTGTACATCTGAGAGGTGTGAGAAGAAAGTGTGATTTTCTTCATTGTATTTCCTTCTGGAAGAGTTTAATACAAGTTTTCAGGGTGGTTTCTTGTATCTCTTATTCTTTGCTATTTTTGATTCTAGTTACTTATTATTCTGGTTTAATTCCATGTTTAGTTGGTTACATAATAGTAATCAAGTTTGTTGGTTGATCCCCAATAGAAAATGATCCTGAACCTAAGTTTTGTAAATTCCATGCTCATAAAAAAACTTTTACTTACCTCTTTATTATGAATAAGATTGAATTCATGCCTCCTCAATGCTTATGATTAGTGTATGTTCATGGTTAGTTGATGAATGATAGTGATAGTCCATGTTTCCTTTCATTTTGTCCTCTCCTCTTTACCTATGTGTAGGTTTTAGTTTAGCCTTATAGGCTTCATAGTTTTATTGAATAAATTTATATGTATAGCAAGTGTAATCTCTCCTTAGTGTATTTGAGAGACATATTTAATAATCTACCTTAGATCATACATCAAGCTAAGCCTCAATGTGAAATGCTGATGTTTGGAAGCTTTCATTTGAGAATTGAAAATATTTACATGTCTCTATTCATCTTTCTTAGTGCATATTAGACAAGTGGAGGATACATTTTGGTGTATCACCTCAGTTAGACAGGTTTCCTTTCAGTTTACTTTCTTTTCTTTTCTTTTCCCTTTCAAGTTGGTAGTGTAGAGTAGAGATCCTAATTAATACATCAAGGGGAGATATCCCTTATAATTTATATATTTAATCCATCTATTAGGCCACCCACAACCTAGGATTCTCTCCATGTTACTTCAGACTGTGAAGGCTTGAAACTACCTTCACAAGGGTGCAAGTCTAGTAGATATTAGTAGTATCCAATATTGAACTTAACTAAACTCTACTAATTGACAAAATCTTTATGGTCCTTATATAACCATGAAATAAGATATAGATTTGGATGTTTTCTCCTCTCTAATTTCAACTTGTTAACCATCTCCTCTAAAAATAGATTATCTAAACTACCACTATCAATAATAACTTCACAACATTTACCTCCAGATTTGCATCTTATTCAAAATAGAATCTTCCTCTAAACTAGTTATATACCTTCATTCAACAAGGATGTCCTTAAAACAAGGATTTACCCTCTTTGAACATCTTCATAATGTTCAAATTGATAATATTCATCTACATCTGAGCATTACCTTCAAGTCTTCTATTTATCCTTCCTTGATGTTGGGGACACTCATAAACTTGATGTACCTCTTCTCTAGATTGGAAATAGGTGCCTTTGAATCCTCATCTTCCAAGTCTTTTTCTAGGTATTCCTCTTCCTCTTTATTCACCATTATTTTGGTATCGAGGGTGGTACACATTACCTCTTTGATTCTAGCTAATGTTTGATTCTTCATTCTTATTTTGATCTTCATTTCATTATCCATAGGATATTCCACCAGTCTTTCCACCATGACCACTTCCTCTTTATTTGATTTTGAATTATTTATTTAGCTTCTCCTCTACCTTCATGGAAAACTAGTATGCATCTTATATGGTAGTAATTATAACCAGACTTATCTCCTTTTGAATGCTTAGCCTAAACCCATTAATGTAATGCACTACCTTCTTCTTGTTATCCTTTGATGGTCTATTTTGATAATGATCTTGTAAAAATATTTTTTATACTCCTCAACAATCATGTTATATTATTTTTAACCTTGCAACTTTTTCAACAACTCTAACTCATAATCTATAGGAATAAGTTACCTTTTTAATTTTTCTGCCATTCTATCCCATTTGGTGATCTTCTCTTTTCCTATTTGATTTATCTCTAATTGAATTTCCTTCCACCAAACATTGGCATGGCCTTTTATCTTGTTCTTTACAAATTTGAATCTTTCAAGATCTTCCACATCTTCATATTTAAATGATTCCTCCATTTCATTAATCTAATCTATCAATGCTTCTAGTTTCATATTTTTGTAATATGTATAAGCTTCAATATTTAGCCTTTTTCTAATCTTGGAAATAGCCCTTAAAAACCTAACTTACTCAGGATCTCCTAAAACATCTTTTTATTATTCAAAATTCCCTTATTCTTCTTCTACTTCATATTCACTTTCTTCTCTTCTTATTGGCTCAAATCCTCTCCATAACTCCTCTTGTAATGCATTTATTTGTCTTTGTAGGGATCTAAACCCCTCTTATGTCACAACATTCCTCCTAGTAGCACCATAATTACTTCATGGATACATCTTGATATCTATAACAAACCTTTATCCTTAGGTTTTGGTGCAAACTACTTCATATTTGGTTATTTATCTACACACTTAGGAACTGCACTAATACCACCTAGTGTAGGGATATTCCACTCAACATTCACACACAACACAACATATATTCTCATAAATAAATGTGAAAAAAGAAATCAAACATATTTTATTATCAAAAAATTACAATTCTAAAATAACATGGGTTATTTTACTACAAAGAATATTAACCTGCAAGATGGAGCCATAACCTATACTAATAAAATTTAACTTCCAAGTCTCATAACTCATTACAATGACGAAAAGCTTTCCAAATCTCCTAAAAAAAACTCTAATCCCTCTAAATTAAAAATAAGGCATATTAATATAAAATAGACCTAAGTGTGGTTTTATAAATAAATATTCTCCCATTTGGGAAAGGTCACATGAGTAGAGAAAGATAACTTATCATCTTCATCCACTTACTGATTTTTCATTTAGATCATGATTTTCCCTCTAGTTTTTCTCCAAACTCAAGGATAAGAATGCAACACAAATTATTAAGTTTCCTTAAAAATTCAGCCTCATATTCTCTTAGATAACCATACCCCACATTGGTAAGTTTACTTCACCTAAAATACATGCCACCTTGATTACCTTCTAATTTGAAAATGTCAACATTCCTTAGAGTTCACAACTTTTGAAAGGCATATCTTTTGAACCAAACGTCTGATTAACGAACCATTTATTGAATCAAAAATCTTAAGAGGTGATATATGACATATTATGTGTAAAATTACATGTCCTTATATACATAATACTATCTTACTAAAAATATTTGGTTACTATTTTTAGCCTTTAGCAAATTTTGATAGTCTTAAACCACTAGAAAATTTAACCTGTGCTCCAACTGAACTAAGAAACCTACAAAAATATTCAAAACAACAAAAATATTGTTTATGATGATGAAATACTTCCCTTACACCTTGGATTCTCCTGCATCAATTCCTTAACTTGGAATAATAAAAAAATACTTAAAATAAACCATGAGGAAGAATTTTACGTTGGTTTGGAGATTGAATGCCCCAATTCTTGTCCACCCACTTTTATAGATAGCCTAGATTTAGCCAATATCAAAGGAATTTAAAAATTAAAGCATGATATCTGAATCATTTGATTATGATTTAAATCCCATTACCATATTCCACTTCTTGATAAATGTATTATAAATAAGGATTGTAGACTAGCATTACTTAATTCTATCGATGTAGGATTTATTTTATATTTTGTTCATCTATTTTCCAATACTTGTCTTTAGACACACTCACTTTCATTTCAACAAAGCTTCGATTTATTTTCATTGTATTCAATACAATATATATTTTTATACATAGAGGAATAATAAATAAACTAGGCACTACATAAAGTTGAAATCATCCCTCATAACATCTTCTAAAACTTCTATCTCATCAATATTCTCAATTTTTTTTCATATATACAAATTTAGCATGTGTAGTAGAAAATTTTGATTGCATCATTGAGATTTGTGATTTTAAGTGCAATACTTGTTTCTATCCTTCAACCTAACACTCATAAATAGGGCCCTTCAGCCTAGTACTTGTTTCATACCATATCTCTTTCATTTCTACATGAATAAATTGTGTATGAAAATCCTAAAAGATTTCACCAATAATAAAAAAAATTACAATCAATATTAAAATATTTCTCATATAAAATATATATATATATATATATATATATATATACAATTACATATATAGTTTTTTTTGGAAAACCTATGTACACAATAATTAATAGACTTTTTCATGATTCGATTAAAAATTATGCACATAGATTTCAAAAAAAAATTATTTATACAAATTAGATTATGAAAGCCTTAAATATTTAATATATATGAGGCTTAAATAATTAATATATGCAACTATTTTAAAGATAAAAATTGTATATCAATACATAATACATCAAATGCTACCATTTAAGATTACAAATGTTAGTCACTAATAAAGATATCAAAAAACTAGTTAAAAATAATTGTGCATCTCAATGATAAAATGGAAACATTCAATTTCTATATTTAAAAATAAGGTATATCTCATTAACATTTGAGAAACAAAAAAACAAAAAAAATCTTTATGGGTGGTATAAAACAAAGCAAGTGTAGATAAAATGATTTATTAGATATCATTACTTATTATGTGCCAGTCTATGATGATCCCTAAGAGATTTAAGCTGATATAATATCTTCCTAATATTTTAAGAATGAGTATTCTCCACATTTCCAATTATTTAATTTATGTGTTTTATCAACCAATATGTATGTGAGGATTAAGGGAAAATATAAAAATAAAATAAATTATTTAGACTGAGCTATATAATACAAATGCATACCGGTATTAGTCTTATTAGAAGAGCAATGTTTTCTAATGTTAATCATGATTTAAAGAATGAAAACAAAACTTTAAATATTAAATAGAGAAAGTAAACTTATGCATGAAAAAATAGAATAAAAATAAAAAGACTATTGGCCATACAACATGCTAAAAATGGAAATGATGTGTTTATATTTATAATCTACAATATTAGAACCCTAGTTAGGGTTTGGTATAAAACTATTGAAACTTCCTACTCTATCAATAATAATAAATGATACCTCTAAATTTGGGTCACTTTATTGAGTTCAAGGAAGAGGACCCTATTCTAACATCATCATTTTCATTGCTCTGATAATCATGTGTATTATGTGTCAAGCTTTGATTCACTCTTAAAAACTATCATTGAGTAAAATATAAACAAGTTTTCCATATTATGTGTCTTGGTTTACATAGTCAAAATACCAATCTAAGGACGACTACATGCTCAAATGGCTTGGCTACTTTATGATGTCAGAGAAAAATATTTTTTCATTTTTTAGCATTGATGGCCATCCTGTCAACATCCACTCAGTTATTATTTAGTTAGACCATGCACCTATTTATTCTAAAGTGGAATGGACCTCCATGATGTATAATGTGCCACATAATTAGCTTATTCTCAATAATTTTATGTTGAGTTAGCTATTACTATCCAACTCATTGAGCAAATCTATCATCTAGCCCTGTGGTCCACATATACCACTGACTAGATCGAGTGGTGGAATGAGGTCATTTTTCACACCTCCTTCTTCCACCACCATGGTAATTATGTCACTTAATTTAAAATCATTTAGAGGAGGCTACACTTAATGAGTTCAAATGGGTTTTTATATCCCTCAAGATTGATACTTTCAATGTGCAGTTGCAACAAATAGCTACCTCTCTCAAACACCACCTCAAGCTGGTACATAGCAATGTGGCTAGAGGTGCCCAGTGCCAAACTTGGATGCACTAGTTAAAAATTAGTGAAAAATACTCTAAGGATTTATTTAAATCACTAACATCCAAGCAAGATCACAAGCAAATTAAATCCATTCAAGTATATCAATCCTAGCTTACCTCTTAGTCTAATAGCTCTTTGGCCTTTCTTAAACATTACAAGCTAGTTTTTAAAACCCAGCCTTTCACATCTAATAAGTCCTAAGCTCTTCAAAAATGCCTCATAAGCTCATAAGCTCAAGTCAACTAACCAGTAGCTTTGTGATTCCTTTCTCACCTTATAGGAGGCTATAGAAGCTTTAAACTATATGAGAAATGATAAAGCCTTTAGCCTTGATGGCTTCCCTTACAAATTTTACAAAGCCACTTGGGAGTTTATAAGTCCTGACTTGCTACAAGTCTACAAAGAAACCTTACAAAACTAGTCTCTTAGACCCATGATCAATCAAGGTAATATCAAATTCATTCCCAAAGATAAAGATCTTGAGCTTCTTACCAGTTGGAGGCCAATAACCCTACTTAATGTCTCTTAAAATATTCCTACCATTGTTAGACTAGAGTAAATAGGATTCATTATAGGGAGATATATTTTGGAAAACCTTATACTAGTCTATAATGGCATGGCTTGGGCCTAATCCTCTCTTCAAATAACTAATGTTCTTAAATTGGACTTTGAGAAAGTGTGTGACAAGATTGAGAGGAAATTTATTCTTACCATGCTCAAGGCTCTCTGGCTCTAGCCCATATTTCATTTATGTAGTGTAGACTTTTCTTCATGATTCCTTGGTCTACCTCACTATCAATGGGAATCAAACCATGAGGATAGAGTTCTAGTGGTCTATTAAACAAGGTTATCCCCTTACTCCAACACTTTGTGTTATCCACTAAAGCCCTGGGTTACCTCTTAGCTTCCAAAGATTCTCAAGGGATCATTCATGGCATTGTTTTACCCAAATTCACCTCTTAGCTAATTAATGGACACTTTACAAATGACACCTTCATCACACTTTAAAAACAAGAGGCCACTTTTATTGAAGATATTCAATTCCTAGACATTTTTTGTCTAAATTCTAGCTCTAGCCTTCAATGAAGGAAAACCCAGCGTTTCTAGTAAATCATGATGCCTATTCCTAAGTGGTTTAGGAAGTATAATTGGAAATAGATTATTTGATGGTAAAAATTCATTTTCTTGGGCATCCCATTCCTTTTAAATATCTTATTGACCAAGATTTGTTAATATGTCCTCAACAAGATTGAAAGGAAGATTGTGTATTAGATCACTAATCCCCTATCTCTAGTAGGTAAGTTCTATATTTGCACCAATATTGTAGTTACCAAACATGTTTACTATTCATCTAGTTGGGCTCCCTCCAAATCCACTTATGATAGTTTGGCCAAGATTCTCAAATATTTCATCTAGGCTAATTATAACTAAGCTCAAGAATTTCATCAGGTGGCCTAGGACATTTGTTTCCTCCCTGGTGATAAAGGTGGCATAGGCATCATTGAAACTTATCAGTAAAGTATGGCCTAATGTAAAAAGTGGGTTATTTGGGCTATTGAGGGAAATGAATCTTAAAAAATTATTTTCAAATATTGTATCTCTTCAAGCTCTCCCTATGTTAAAACTAGTAGCAAAATATTGGCTTCCAATCCCTCCTTATCACTATTGTCCTTGTCAATATTACTAGCTCCTTTGTAATCAAAAGTATATGGAAGATTTGTGAAATAGTCAAACCTCACTTAAAGTGGGTATGGGATGCTTTTTAGATAGGTTTATGTTTTAATGACCATAACTTATGTGGGTTTGTTATTATCACTACTTATTTCATTCCCCTTGCTAAATTACTTGGTAGTAAAGCTCTATAATTATTCTATGAAGGGATTCGTAGTATCTATGATCTGGTTACACCCAAAGACTAGATTCCCTAGCCTAATTTTTTTTTAAAAGTTTTAGATAAATAATTTTGACTTACTTATCATCTTACACATTTAGGAATTGATCCCTAATGTTTTGTTACATAGCCCTAACCTACAGCCTTCTAGGGCCTAATGGAAAGAATAGAGGTGGAACTATGTTATGCACTTTAAAATCTACTCTCTTGGGCTTCTTTATCAGGTGATGAGTCCATTTTATCTAGATCTCGACAAGATCAAAATGTGTTGGGGCCTCAAGTCCTCTCCTAGGACTTTTATCTCCTATCTAGATTATGTGTGGAACCTTAGCCTAAAGCCCAAGTTGGCTCATTTCTTGTGGTGTTTAATTTACCAAGGACTCCCCCTTGGTGGGAGGTTGATCTAGCTTCGCATTTCCCAACCCTTTTGTCCATCTTGAAAGCAACCAAAATCTTTTAAAAATCCATTTTGGTTTTATCCTAAAGCTCAGTCTACCTAGTGATGGATTCATTTATTACTTTATCTTTATTAATCGAAGCCTTTCTCTTGGTATCATGAAAATTTTCAGGATTTTTTTAATTGGTATTTTAAACAATTATGGTCGATAAAAGGTTCACTAGGTCAAATTTTTTAAAATAAAATGACAATAGAGAAGGCTTTACATGTGAGAAGATTAGCATGCAAACCAAAAAATAGAATTAAAAATTAATTAAATTTGAAAAATTAACTTGACTAAGTAAAAAAAAGAGTTGTTAAGGTATTTTAAACACTAGACTACCCTATTTATAAGATTTTAGAAAAATGAAAGCCACCAACACTTCTAGGATCCTTGTTGAATATTTATATGCATAAACTAATATTTATACCTTTTTATCTAATTTTGTAAAATATATATGTGTGAATGTATGTGTGTGTACACACACACACACACATGCATGCATGCAATTTTAAAAGTAAATCAAAATTACTTTTTTTTTTTAATTAAAATAATAACTTCCCAATATGGGATCCAAGTGGCTTGCATAAAACTTTAAATTTTTAATAAAATTAAATATTTTTAAAATATTTTAAAAAACTATTACATATTTGTATATCTACCTATATCTGATTATGGCATAGGGGATGAACTTTGATTGTGTATACTAAAATATATAAACCACCTCAGACACTGAAAATTTGCAAACCTTCCTAAATCTACTTGATAAAACCAATTACAACTTTGAAAATTATTTTTGGCTCATAATTTTTTTTCACTCCACTAGGTCATAAAATGGTGCTTGTGGTTGATTTGATTTTCTAAAATCTCAATAGGTGGCTACAGGGGCTTTGAAGGAGCATTTATAAACCAAAATGGTTGAGATATAGGCACTAAAAGAGGATGAACAATAGTTAGATCAACCAAAACAAAATTTTCTAAGTTTTTTCAAGAATGGGAGTCTTACAAATGCACCATATAGGAGAGAGAAATTTCAAAATAGCTTTAACAAGATAATTATGCTCTAAAACTATTTTTGGATGCTTGAATCTCCTAATATAACCCCTTAGACTAGAGAAAAACCAAACATAATGATAGAATAAAAATATATTCATAATTTTTCCCTTCATAGGTTCTACTATGCTATATAATGGCATTTCAGTTACTTGTGGTTTCAAAAAATGAAAAAATTGTCAATAGAACATAGTCATTCATGTTAAGGTGTGTTCACATTATTAAGTTTGTAATAATGTAAATATTTTTAGTTAAAACAATATTACATAAATAGGTTTTTGTGTAGTATATTATCGTTATGAATAACAATAATATTATATGGGGGAGTTTTATTAACTAGATTGTTATATTGTTATTTATACGAATATATTATTGTAACAATATATTTTGTATATAGTTTGGATATTATTCATGTGAGAGATTATATAGATCTCACTATACTAAGTATAGGAAACATATTTACTATATATATTTATAATATGTCGTATGTTATTGTGGTTTTTGGTCTTGACTTCTTGTTTTGTATTTGATTAAAATCAATATCTGGTATCAGAGTAGGGGATTTCTATGATTACTTAATGGAGTGTTAAAATTATTAAGGGGATTCTCCAAATTTATGACTACCCCAGTTAATAAGAGATAATATTTATGTGTATAAATTTTTAGCATAGCAAATGAGTCAATTTTTCATCACATTAATTTAAATGTAGTATTATTATTTCATAATGAGAGTCTAAACAATATCTGTATAACTTGCATCCTTGGGAATCATCTTGAGGTCTGTGCACTTCATAATGTTAAAATAACTATTGAACTCTTTTGTTACCTTTTCCTTATAGTGGATTCCATCTACATGTCAGAGATAGGTGAAATAATATGAGATAAATATTTTGAGCTATAAATGGTAGGTATTTAACTCGCATCTACATCTTTTGAATATCATTTTATGTAGATCTACCCATGGATTTACTATCCTTCTATGAATTGCCTTCAATGTACCTGGCAAAAAGCATCAATAAGGATGTTGAGGATATGGTAAATTATTATATGCATGGTTTGAATATCATTTACTTAAAACTATGGGGGATATTAGTGCATTTTATTCCTATTTTAATTATTTCTTGACATGTGAGATCTCCTCCTATAAAATAGCTTCATGTCATGAAGTCTAAGGCTAACCTATATTATTTTGTATGGTGAATAACTATGGAAAACAACATGAAATTTATTAGAGGGAGGTCTAACCAAGCATCATGGTGCTCAAGATGGAAGTTTTTCACTTCAATGGTGCTAAGATTTACCCTATTAAGGGTATTAGGTTTGTATGATCAGATTCACAAGGCTTATTGTTTGTTAATTCCAAGTGTAAAAGGTACTTCCACAACCATCTGAAGCCATCCAAGTTAACTTGGACTGTAATGTATCACAAACAACATAATAAGGGTATTTATTTTGAGTAATTTATAAATACAATATGAAAGACAAAAAATCCTTATTCAAGGTTCATTGTTGATGCTTATTTAGAAGTTATCTAGAAGAAGAGATCTGAGAAGATAGAAGTTATAGTTATTGCCCATATAAAATAGATAGATTATCATATTCTTAACCATCTTTTTGAGGTCATAGTATGTTTATTTATTATTTTAATTAAATTTATGAGTATAGTCAATAAATCTATTATTGAGTTCAGTGTTAATGATTTATTATCATTAGTCTTAATCATTAATTTTAGGAATATTAAGTCTTTAGTTTCCTCATACTCCAATTACTATGATTTATAGCTTGTCACACCATTTTATAAAATGTTTGGTCATTATAAATACTATAAGGATTCATCTTGCATTTATATCATATTATTTTGTAATCTTTTTTTTGATATGCCATATCAAAAGTCATTTGAATGGTTCACATTTTTTTAAGATTATCATAAAGTGAGGTCCATTTTTTTAATATGTACAAAAATTCAATAGAGTCAAAATCATTAATTAAGTTGTCATGTGTTATTAAAAGTCAAAATTATGTCTGTAAAAATTCAAAAATGAGTCAAAAATTAAGAGTCAGTTTTGCATCAATAAAGTGTGTTGAGTCATTTTCAAAAATTGTAAAATGGATTCATTATTGGGAGTACTTGACATCTTAGAAAATTTTTGAGATTCATCGATATATCAGTTGTGTAAGTAGCTTCACATATTAGAGGTTAGAGGCAAAAAAAGTGGGAGGTTTCAAAGCCTCTTGTTGGCCACTATAATAGGTCCACTTTTACTTTAGTGGTGTATTTTATTTTAAGTTGTGTGTTTTATTTTAATTTTGTGTGAATAAGAATAGATTATGTATACCTATTCACATTTTTGATAGGTGAACTAAAAATTCCTCTATAACTTCTTTGAATATATGATAGTGAAGAGAGCTAGTAACTATATTTCATGACGTGGTTTTTAGTAATCCACTTGTAAAATTATTTTTTGTGGTTATTATTTATCCATTTGAAAACAATCCCATTTTGGTTGTTGGTAATCCATATGTAAAATCATCAGTAAGGTTTTTGATTTTCCTATGAAAATCACCAAATCATGATTATAGGTGTATATATGGAATTGATGTTTCCACATGTTCACATTAAGGGGGTGTAGACTAGGGGTTAATAATGTTCACAAGGGGGTGAATGTTAAGGTGTGTTTACATTATTAAGTTTGTAATAATGTAAATACTATTAGTTAAAACAATATTATGTAAATAGGTTTTTGTGTGGTTTATTATTATTGTGAATAATAACAATATTATATTGGAGAGTTTTATTAGTTAGATTATTATATTGTTAGCTATATGAATATAATATTGTAATAATATATTTTTTATATGGTTTGGAGATTATTCATTTGAGAGATTGTAAGAATCTCACTATCTCAAGTATAGGAAACATATTTCATATATAGATTTGTAATATGTCGTATGTAATCAATTTGAAGAGTTTAATGAGTGTAATAAAATACTGATATTATGTGATATTCTAGTTTTTGGTCTTAGCTTCTTGTTTTATCTCTTATTAAAATCAATACTTTAATTCATGAGTGGAGGTTGGATGCTCTAACTATTGATATATAGGCCTCTATGAGGCACAAAATGAATTCTAAATGAGATTCAAAGTATAAAATTTATTTTCAAGGCCATACAACACCTCCACAAGTTAGAAAAACTTGAATTTGATTGAGATCTTTACATAATTGTCTAAATCTTTAGAGAGGATCTTGTTAATCAATCACACATCAGATGGCTTTGATACCATGAAATAATATAAGAAGAAATACACATGAAATGTATATACACATGATATATCTGTAATTACATTAACTAACAAAGCATACACATCCATATTAATGAAATCTTGACATAGGAAATAACATAAAAAAATTAAAAAGGTAAAAAATCAAAAAATTGATATTCATTAACTAAGAAACATTTACTCAATACAAGCTTCTTACTTTTCACTTCCACTCAAATGTTTTCACAAAACTCTTTAATCACCTGATTATGATCCAATGTATCAAGTATGTAAACAATAGGATTAAAACCCCATTTATAGTGAAAATTGAATGGAGGTGACGATTGTAACTAATGGGTCCATCCATCTTGAGAACATTTTAAATAATTTATAAATAATAAACAAGTTATGTTTTATTATTTATTTATGCAAATTTTTAACCCATGTTGATAAATAATAAATTGTTATTGTTTATTTACCTAAAATGTAATAAAGGTATATAATAACATAATTATATATTAGATGTTCTAGCAATATTAATGTAATTACAAATATAAAGACACTTGCTTGAATTTTGTTTCATGATAGTGAAATCCAAAATGATATCACATGCAATGTTCCTTTATTAAAAATATCTTTCTTAGGTGAACTTGGACAATCGATGATGGAGATATGTTTGATAATAATTAATTTATCAAAATATTTCTTCAGAAATTCATCAATTATACTGCAATTTCTAGATGATATTTATGAAATATTAAAATAATATTTATATGATGTGATGGTATTCATGTGGAGCCACTTTGTTGAGTTATATTACTTATTAAGGTCTATCCTAATACTTTTTAAATTACATTTCATGTTTAATCAAATAATGGATTTAATATGATAAAACTTTGTTGACCTTAACTATATCAAATGAGATTATTTTTATCTTCTTTACACCAATTCTTACAAAAAAATTGATGATAAAGTTACAAAAATTAAAACAAGATGCTTAATATCCACTAAAACATCTAGCACAAAAAGAGTTATTACATAAATAACTACCAAAGGAATAATAAAATGTTAGACCACACATAATTAGTACAAGATTATAGAACATAATAATATATTTACAAGCATATTTTGATAAAAACATATTATAAGCTCTCAAAAAATATAAGATCTAAAAATGATATAATTATTCAAAGACGTGTGTACAAATAATCATACTATTATGCAATAAGGTAAATTAGATAATTAAATTGATGAAAATGATTATGATAATGTTCTTTCTTTGTTGGAGTCATGGGAAAATCTATGTCTTTGTTTGAATCTTAACGATACATGTAATTTTAATTATATATTTTGATAATTTTTATGTCTTAATTGATTATTATTATATTATTGCTTATATTTTCCTAATTAATTACTTTTACATTTTAAATGAACTCATTATATTTGTATACATTATTTTTTTAATTTCTAGTATTGCTTCTTTGTTTGCACACTTATTTATATTTTATTTTCATTAAATTCCATCTTCTTATGTTTAACACGTGGAATTTGTAAATTGTTTATTTTTTATTTTGTATCCTCTATGTTAGGTCATCCAATTGGCTCTTTCTTTTCTTTCTTACCGATATAATTATCCTTTGTTTCCTTGATTTATTATTTTCTCTATCTTAATTTTTCTTTAAAAATATATAATTTTAAAATCACTTGTTCTTACTTTATTCATTTTATTATCCTTTTCTAAATATTATATAATATAATTTATATTGTTTATTCTCTCCATGTTCTCTTTCCTTGACTATTATACAATATTCATTCTTCTCTTCATATTCTCTTTCTTTGATTTCCCTTTAATTTTCCCTCATCTCCTTTTGATTTCACTCTTCCTTTTTGGATATATTCTTATATGGTTCTAAGGTTTCTCTCATTATACCTTTTTTTAATTTCTTTTCACATTTTTTTTCATACCCATACCAAATCACATGCTAACTTCAAAATGATAATTTCATATTTCTTTCAAAAAAATTATTGTAAACACAATGAAATTGTTATGAAAGTTGTGAGTTAATAGGAATCCCTTTTTTCATTTTAAATTTTATAGATAATTTTTTATATGTATGTGATTGGTCGACTATTATGATATTTGCATTTATTATGAAATGCATTTTTATTTATCTTGTTAAATGATGATTTATAAATGATTGGTATTATGACTATATTAAAGTGCATATAATGTGTTCAATATTATCATCTATCAAAAAATGTTATATTAAAGCTATTATTTATATAAAGTCCAGTGATGAGACTATCGTGATACGTGTAGCATTTCTATGCATTGTCTATACATTTATGATTTTGCATTAGACTAGGTGAAGAGAAACAACTATGTTTGATTGGCATAAATATCGAGGCATATCATAATCCCATTTCATTTTTATATTTATTAATTATATTTATCATATTTGGATTTCATCGGGGTTCATATCCTCTAATTTATCTTAGAAAAAATAGAATTTATGGAATTACTTAAATTGATTTTCCATGAAATATATGGATTTATTAATAAATACAACATATTATATTTAAGTCCTAGTATTTATAAATTTAATTCAAAATATATGGTGCATATTATCCTATTGTCTAATTCATAATTTATGGTGCATATCATTCTAATTTTTAGCACCCCAACTAACCAACCAAAAGACTATCATGGGTGTTTTAATAACAATAATTACAATTTATTTACATTATACTATGATATAATTAATTATTATAACATTCTCCCCTTAATTCATCATAGTCTTATGATTACAGGAGAGCATTTATAAATGTGCCAAACTTATCATGTGTAAGTGATTTGGTGAATAATTACACACATTGATCTTGATTGAAGGAAAACTAGAGATGAATGTTTTATTGTTTCACATGCTCACATATGAAATGGAATTGAACCTCGATGTTATTTAGTCATTCATGAATCAATGCATTGATAAAAATTTACAAAATGCCTTGGCTATCATAGTAAAAAATAATCACTTTAGTATTGCAATCTAACAAGTGTGCTACGTAGTCATATTTCTTTGTAGACAACTCTAGCAATTGTAAGATATTATTCTTAATTGGAAGATTTAGAAACGAATTTTTTATTCTTTTCCCCCATGAGATATGACTAGATCCAAAACATATAACAAATCCACATGTATATTTCATTTCATCATTTGAACCTACATGATATGTTTCCATATATCATGTCAAGAAGAGTTGATCATTATTATTGTATTCTAGGCCATGTTTTGAATTAATTTAAATATATCTTAGTGTTTTATTTTTTGTAATGACTCATATTTTTATCTTGCTTGAATTATGAAAGACAATTGGAAACATGGCTAATATTTGGCCTAGTGTTATTTAAATAAATTATACTCCTAATCAATTTATATATATAGTGGAAATAATTGGTGGTCATAGATATGAACAAGATAGCTAAAGTCTTATATTCATGGGTTTTTTAATTTCTTATACTATATCATTTGAATTTTATTGATAATGGTATTAGCATACTTCATTTGAGACATGAATAAATGATTTCCATTTTTTCATACCTCTAAATCAAGATAATAGTGTAATAGCCCAATATTTTTCATGTTGAACAATTACTTAAGATCATTATTTGTTGCATTAAACATAGTCAACAAGATACAAGTGATGACTAGATCATCAACATATACTATGAGAATCTCAACTTACCCCTTTCTCCTTGAATTAGTAGTTTGGATAATGTGGACTCTAGTAGAATCCATGTTGTATGATATGATCATGAATATTGATGCACCAATATTGTGAATCCTATTTCAGACCATACATGGAATTGATAAGTCTATATACCCTTTTTCTTAACTAGGAGTGACAAAACCCTCTATTTTGGTCATGTATACTTCCTCTTATATATCCATTAAATAAGACACTTTTCACATTCATCTGATGGAATTTTCATCCAAACTATTGAACCATAGAAAAACACTTCAAATAATTTTTATCTTAACTGAAGGATTGAAATTTTACTCGTATATAGTGCCTTCTTTATGTGCATATAAATTTTTTGCAAGTATTTCATTAAACTATTCAATGCTTACTTATAATTTTTACTTGGTCTTAAAGACCCACTTTCAACCAATGAGCTTCTTCCTTTGTGTAAGATCAATAAGTATTCATGTATTGATCTTCATTAGTGACTTATACTCTACATTCATGGATTCTTCCTGATGATTTGGTTCTTGGGATTCATGAACATTGGGGATTCAAAATATTATACAATTATTCTTATAAGTTCTAAATTCACCTCTTTACAAACCTTGACATGAATCCTCATTCATGTAGTGGAAGTGTCTTGAGATTCATCTAATTTTTCATCTTTAATAACATTGGTTGACTACTTGGGAATATATTAAAAAATATTAATGAATGGTGGAGTTGGAGGTTCTAACTAACCATCATCATTTTCCTCATCCTCACTACCTCTATTTAAAGTAGAAATATTTATAGGTCTAATGCATGTATTAGGTGACTATGTGGAGGATGGATTAAACTCACCCTTCCCATAAAATAAAACATACCTAATAGTGTATATCTCCCTGGTTTTTTATCCATGAGTTGATATGACTTAAAATCTTAGCTTTAGTGAATAAAACTACATGCCATGGATTTATTATGTAGTTATTTTTATCTTCTTTTTATGTAAATGCATGTTCACTTTACAACCAAAAAAATGAAGATGAGATATTGAAAGTTTATATCATCACCATGCTTATGTTGGAGTGATATCATTGAGACCTTTTGTGGCTAATCAATTCAATAGGTGAACAATTATATGAACTACTTCCATCTAGTATGTATAAGGCATGTGTGATTCCTTAATAATGTTTTGTATGATCTCTATTATAGTGTGATTACACCACTCTAAAACACCATTATGTTGTGTATCATAAGGTTTAGTCATCTATTAGAAAATCTTAGGTGCCTTCAAACATTGAGATAACTTTTTACTAGTGTATTACCTTCTTGATCTGAGTGGAGGAAATGAATTAGATGACTAAATTATCATTAAATAATGGTTTTGAATTATTTGAATATTTTAAAATATTTATCCTTAGTCTTCAAGAAATATATCCATATATTTTTTAGTAGTCATCAAAATAGAGCTAAAAATATTGGAATCCATTAAAATTAGGTCAAATGTACTTATTCATATAAGTGTTTAACATATCCAAAGGATAATTTACCTGAAATAAACTTATGATAAATGTGTCTCTATGTTAGTCTATAGATAGAAAATTGGAACATATATCAGTCTTATGATATAGTGAGGGAAGGCCTCTCACCATGTTGTGTTTGCTTAGTGTAATCGGGTACCCAAAAATCAAGTGTCCATATCTCTTATGTCATAAACTAGTTAAAAATATATCTTTGACACCTATATCTTGATTATATTTGTGGAAAACATCAATATAAAAAAAAATCCTACACTAGAATTTCTTGTAACAATTATTCAAATTCTAGACTTTTTTTCTAATGAGAAAACACTTGTTATCATCTTGTAAGTTGAATTCAACCTTCAAGTTGTGAACAATCAATTTACTTATAGAAAATATATTTTTAGTTAGTCCTTGAAAATATAGGGTTTCTATGATTTTACAAGCATAATTTTCAAGAGATAAATAAATATCACCACAAACTGTGACATTATATGATGAATCATATTCTAAAGATACATTACCTCAATAATACAAATGGTTCAAAGTGGTGAATCAATCTTTCCATCTAGTCACATGTCATGTGGCACTAGAATATATATACCGTACTAAATTTAGAGGAGTGGTATCCTCATTTTTATGAGTATAAAATAAATTATTCTAATCTAAAGGATCAAATGTTGTCTTCAACAATGCTCCCATGTTGATATGGGGATGGATTCTACTTCCATTTACATGTGAATTGTGGCTTATTTTTCTATTCTTGTGGATATTTTTAAAGTGTGAACTGTTTTTTCTATATGATCCTTATGTAAATTAATTTTACTTTTAAAAAAATAGTTGGTGGCCTATATTTCCACATATTAGATACATCTTTTGGGCACAAGCTTTTTTCCTTATTATATCTACCAACTAATTTTATTGGGGATTTATTTTGAAGGTTTCATGGGATTTTTCCCCTTACGATGTAATGAAATTGTATGTTATTATTCAAATTCCAATTATGTGTGTATGTATTATTCATGATAAAACATATTAACTATCTTCTCAAATTTTGGTTCTTTCTGAAATATTTAGTCATAAAGAGATTGTAAGCAAGGGAAACACTCTCAATATAATGGGTACAAGTGAGACATCTAAAATGTTCTCTCTTAATTTTTGGGTGAGACCCACAATGATACAACATGATGCAAAAATACTTAAATTTTTTCCGTTGTCTTTAACTTGAGATAATGAAGTTGGATTTGTAGATGAAGGATGGTTTTCTTGCTCTTAGTTTTGTGTAAATGATTTAATTTTTCATAGATGTCTTTGGCTGGAATATAATTTTAGATATAAGGATTGACCTTATACACATAGTGATCAAATTCTCCTTTTGGTTTGTTTTGCAAAAATTCCTCTGTTAGTAAATGTTTGAGGCATGCTAGGTGTATGTGTTGTTAAGAACCAACTAGATATAGTAAAACTCTAAATGATTTCTCACCTTGGTATTCCATGGAGCATACTTATCACCATGAAGAAGCTATATTTAAGGTAGAACAAATCATCAACCATTTCCCACTATTACATAATATAGTGAAAAAATAGAAAAATCATCAATTCTATTAATTTAATATCTTTTGAATAAAAATGAGTTCAAAATTATCATTGTCCCCTATTTTATATTTCCATGAAAAAATTTAGGGTATGGATATGCGATTGTTTTGAAATTTTAAAGTTTAATCTTATGTTATGGGTTTGTTTTATGCCAAAAAATTAGGGAAATAATTCAATATGATTTTTTATGGATGGAATAAAACTATTACATGAAGTGATTTGATAGGAAATTTTACACGTCAAAAAATATTTATTACCTAACTCCTCTTTTTTTCCAAGATACATAATTGATTCTCATTTTTAGTCAATATAGACAAATGTTTTTTATATTTATTTTTTATCTACCAATGAAATGATAGATAAAAATAAAATATTTAAATATTGATTTAAATTATAGAATATATAGAATCTAAATGTGAAATACAATAATTTATAAAATTTAAAATGAACAATACATAGTTATTAACAATGAAATGCTCAAACTTAGCTTGGATCTTATTTATGTTAACTGCGTAGGTAGATATGTGACACAAAACTAGATAAAAATATTTATGAACTATGTCATCTAAAAATAGGATTCTATGATGTATTTAGACAAGGTCAAACTAGGTAGATAGGGATGCACTATAATGTTAGTTGTTACTACATACATGTCCTAATTGATTGTGTAATTATTTTTTCTATATGAGTGCCTATGGATATTTTAGAGGGTCTATTGATAGCTTACAAGTGTAGATTTTTTTCTCATAAGACCTAAAAAATGTAAATCAAATTCAAAGAGTGGAATTAGCCAAGGGGAATAGTTGAGATACCCTTAGAAAACCCTGCATAATATGAGTGCTACCTACATAGAAAAAATAGAATCATGTTGATTTAGTTATCTCACCTAGGCATATGTGTTTAATAGTGGATACAAGAATAAATGATCTTTCACCTATGACTACCCTTGACACAAGCATGTGGATGATGTATTTATCCTTAAAAACTATAAATAAATCAATATTTTAGTAAAGATAAAACATTTTAAAGCTTTTGTGATAACATAGATGCATTCTTAGCCTCTAACAATACTCTTGACTTTATAAAAATATTGAATTCATATTTGGGGGATCATTAGTGCAGAGGATAATGACTTAAAAATTTTAAAAAATAGTAAAATATATTGTTAATTAAATATAAATTTAAAAAACTTCTAAAAGTTATGCTTGGACAAGTCTACATTACCTAGACAAGGACATAGTATGGTTTTGTTTAAGATGATATTTATGAATTATGTATCACCTCAATCTTGTACACTTGGAAAAGTCAACCCTTGATTATTCCTCATAATTCTAGCCATTTCCCACTTCTATAAATATCACATTTGTTATCTCTTTGTGCTTGTTACTTATCTCTTAATCTGATCAATATCATTTTGCTGACCAAGGACTTCTATCTTCCAAATAATTCTTTAACACATTTATTATCCATCTATACTAGTTTTGGACCTATACCTATCTTCTTGATTTTCAAACACTTGCATCATATTTAGATGCATACATAATGAAAGTTTCCTACCCTGACATAAGTGTCTACTACCCTAAAGTCATCAAATTTGAAAATTAAATGTATTCCTATGGTTAGACCAAGTGTTTTAATGTGATATATTATCTAAAGGGATTGGTATAGATATAATATCAATCCTCATTCATTAATCACCTAAAATAGACCACAAATCACTTAATCAAGCACTAAAGTGAGCAAATCTTCCCTATTTTCTCCTATTTACATATCAATCATAGGGACAACATATCTACAAGTCTGAAGTATTGAAGGATCATTCCATGAGACACATTTTCCATGTTACAATTTAGGTCACTATTGTACTTGCTTATCACACATTAAATGATTTAAATTTCATCCAACACATAGGGGATAAATACATAAGTCTAAGGCCCTCTTCAGAGTATTAGATATGTAGGCAATACTCATTAATATATGGATATTTGGGTAAGCTCGACACCATATTCCCACTAACCCATTTTTTCCATAGGCACTATGAATATGAAAAACTAGGGTTTTCTCATTTGACAAGGAATAATAGTCCATGAACCAAATCTAAATATGCCAGAGTAAAGGTGACATAGAACCTAGAAGCATCCAAGTGCTCACATCTAATTTTAGTAGGTATTATATATTGGACACTTGTGTCTAATTCAGATAGAATAATTGATTCAACTATCCTAGGATGATGTAAGTGTCCACAATTATAGAGGCACTTAATATAGAATTTGATGACTGTTCTAGAATATTATTCCAATTTATTATTGCATGTTCCATATATATTAGCATTGGAACTAGCTAATTATTTTATTTTCATTATCATGGAAATATCTAGTATAGATTTACTTTTTATTATTAGTATATCTCCACATTTAATTAAGAATATTATTTATTTGATTTTGTAAATTAATTGTCTTGCTATAGATTTGTTTACCACCCTTGTGTTTACTCATTTATATAATATTAACCCTATTTATCTTCGTAGGATCCATATCTAAAAATTAGGGTTAAACATTTGGTGAACCTGATCTACATAAAATTTTTTTCCTAATTCTTAGGGTTTTTAGTCAACCAAGGTTTCAGTCCATTATTCAAATTCTACAATTTTTCATTTCCAAGCAATGGAAATAATGATCAATAAACTTGATTTGAAATGGAATTTAAAGAGGCATTGGTCACTCATCTCCATAACAATAAAATATTAATGGATGCCTATTTATATGTCACAAGAAATGAAATTAGTAAGCTTTCTAAGGAAAACATTTCTCCACCTAGTAATGGTGAATCCTTAAAGGGTACCACAATGGATTCTATGCCAAACAATATTCCTATATATAGTTAGTATGCAAGTTATGTTTTATGCCTTTTTCCCCAAAGGATCAAAATTTTATTGATGCAATTAATATAAGGCTAATAAATGCTTCAACTTAAATACCATTTTCACTACCTATTACTCCTCAAACCATGTTTACATTTCCCTTTGGGACTATTCAACTTGGTAATTTAAATCCAAATGGATCTATAGTATAAATTATCTTTCAAGTTATAGATAACTTGGAGGAAAAGGCTACAAATATTGAACACAAGAATTTAAAATATTCTTGTGTTATTTATTCCCAAGATGTGTTGCATAACCCTCTTACACCTAATATATCATTTTACCCTTTGCCAACTAGTTTTTTTGAACCTATGTTCACATTTTATGATGGAAAGGGTGATCCAAAACAACATATTTGATCCTTTTATGTGGCATGTCTTGATTAATCCTCTAATGATAAATATTTTACCAGACTATTTCTAGGGATCCTGAAAGACTATGCTTTAAGATGGTTATATGATTTACCAACTCAATTGATAAACACATTCAAACCCATTATGGATCAGTTTTTGGCACATTTCTATATTAACATTATCAAAAAAATTACTATACCCAAATTTCAAAAATCAAACAAGGAACCAATGAAGCTGTCAATGAATATGTCTTAAGATACAAGATGATGTTAGATAAAATGATAAAATACTATGGTAGATAAAGAGCTTCAATATATTTTCAAGCAAAGTTTTTTTGCTCTTTTACATGAGTCAATTGTATTAAAAACATTTGATGACTTATGCCATATTATTTGTGATCATGAAATTAAAATTAACTCATTGAAAAAACATAAGTATGTAGTGAATACACTAACTAAATCTACATTTAATACCAAGTTTACAATCAAACCAAGTTATAAGGTCAAGCCTCCTGAGTCTAAAAAAGAAACAAATACCATAATTAATGTGGTGTCACAAAAATGTAATCATATTATCTTATCCACTACCCCATAGAGATCATTTACATGCTTACCTAAGTTTCCCACTTCATTACTCATGTGGCTTGTAGGATGTCATCTTATATCTCTCCCTCATCGCATATAGGTTGATATGAGTATACCTCTATGCAAAAGATATGATGAAAAATATTATTTTTATTATCACCAAGGCCTTGGGGATTCTATGAATAGATATTTTACCTTGAAGTATAAGATAAAAGACCTTAATGATGACTAAAAGATTACATTTCATGATCCTCCAAAGGAATCAAGTTCATAACTTGGTGATCACCATACATAAAAAATATTTAATAATCCTTTGAAAGACCATTTTAATAAGGATGCAGAGGTGAAAATGGTATATAATACACATCCTCCTCCATCACACTATGAGAACTTACTAGATGGGATTATTGGTACATACACATGGCATACACATTCTATGGTTCATATACCTTATATTAATTTTGATGATAGTGAAACTAAGGATATGAATTAAATCATCATTCTTTAATCATCGAGCATACCTTGATCATAAACCTATATTAAATGTTATGATTGATAATGGTGTAAGTGAAAACATTTGTTCCATGACATTATTCACACATTTTGGTTATACTCTAATGATTTACACCCTTCTACTAGATCAGTTAGAGTATTTGATGGGACCTCACAATAGGTTCTTAGTGAGATTGACTTGTATGTATAGGTAGGTCCCACACATGTGGTTGATACCTTATAAATTATACCTTCTATAGGTGTTTTTTATATTTTATTGGGATGACCTTATATAAATACACTTAGAGTGATACCTTCTATAATTCATGGGTGTGTTAAATAAATTCATGGCAATCAGGTAATATTAGTTTTTGGTATTCTATATGAGCATCCTCTAGATAAAGATAAATTTATACCCATATATTTAATTATCAAACCTAATATGGTTCATACACTATAAAAGGGTAAGCAATAGGAAATCCCATTTACTAGGGAGCCACTACTTGAGAGGCCATTACATCAGATACACAGATTGGGTTCCATAGAATCCTCATCTACTACACACCATATTTTAATATCAAGAGAACATAAACATGTCCCTATTATTTATATTCCAAATAAACAATAGATAATATAGAGATGGGTTTCATGAACCCCTATTCCTTTTGACATTTCAACATGACCACAAAGTCCTATTTTGCATACATAAAGAATTTTTGAGACTACAATGTTTATATCATGATGCATATGGGTTATATCATTTTATGGTCATTTTAAATTATCATTTTTGAGCTCATATTGCACTAGGTTCCTAGTGGGGATATACCTATGACCATACTTTTCATGATATCATAAGATGATTGTCCATCCTATGAATATTCTAAAAATACCAAAAAATCCAAAAACTTCAAAAATAAGCATGTACTTGACCTATTAGCTCCTTGGCACATTTGTTATTGGTTCCATTTTGATAGATAGCATATCAGTACTTACTTTATACATATATATTTCACACATATTTTGAGTTTGATATAGGAATACACAAATACATGATCTATGAACTTATGGATGTTGGGTTTTCCCTCTACCCATATCACTAGGACATTGGTGGCATCCACCTTCTTTAGTCATGATACATATAGGTTATATCATTTTATCTCCAATTTACATTATCATTTTTTATCTCATATATGTACTTATACATGCATTCATCCATGTTTATATCTTTTATAATGTACTTGATATGCTATGTACTTAACATTTTTTGCTTACACATATATCCAAAGATTAGTATGATATGTTTATTTTTTTCCTATATTTTTCCTTTATAAACTTCTTTGAGTGTTTTGAATTGATATTTTTTTATTTTTTTAACATTTTAATATGATCCATTATTTATGACCTATTCCTTTATTTGCCTAGTATTAAAATTTAAATATGTCATTGATTGTTTTATGGATATCTGAATATATCATCCTTATTTTTTTGTGAATTTAACTAAGTCATATCTATTTGATTGTGTGACTTTTAAACATGTCCCTTGTTTGTGGTCTCCTTAGACCATTGTATTTTGACTTTATTTTGAGTGATCTTGTGTGTATACTTTATTTTTTTTAGCTTGTAGTGTTACTATATAAATGGTCCCATGATCTTTATCATGTATCTTAGGCCTGATGTGATCACATTTTATCCACTTCAATGATACATTTACCTAGATATATCCTTCTATATACAACATGGTTCATTCATAGTTATATATTTCTCTTATCCTTTTGAGGTGAGTTAACTACTTATTTTAGCCTTTTAAGGTTTTACTAATGTAAATCATAATTTTGATTAAAGAGTTGAGTAGTCTAAATCAGTGAAATACTATGTAATAAATAGATACTAATTTGTTACATATTTTGACGTGATTTGACTTTCTAAAATATGCACAAATAAAGACTTATCTTGAGAACACATAATGAAAATATATGACTGATAAAAACAAGGATATGAATGGGTCTAAGTGTCATCAATAGGATCCCTATGTTAGATCCTGCCCTTGATAGTTGTGTCACACTTGGATAGTAGTGTCATATGGCTCTAACGTCCTTAAAATGGTGATAATGTCCTCTGTGAAGGATTATTCCTAAATTATGGGTGAACTTGTGCCTATATTCTTAGGTACTATTCTTTCATGCATGAAGTCTAAAACTCTATATTGTGCCTGTAATACCTAATATATGATTCAAATCCTAATCCTCCTTACAAGTAAGGCATGATCTAAAACTATGTTTA
Organism: Torreya grandis; assembly: GCA_037957365.1. Lineage (NCBI taxonomy): Eukaryota > Viridiplantae > Streptophyta > Pinopsida > Cupressales > Taxaceae > Torreya > Torreya grandis. The sequence goes on along the minus strand of JARHVA010006469.1, from coordinate 28,987 downwards.
AGTTAGTAAGATAAAATGGACATTACTAACATGTTGCTATGAAAAGAGTTTACTACATACCAATACATTGAGGAGGGATCAAGCTTGATATAGTTCTCCCATTTAAGTGTTAGTGAAAGTGCAAGTGATGATAGAATGATAGTGGTCTTAAATGCATTGAGTGTTCTTGAGATTGGAAATCTATAAAATTTGGGTTTAGGTTAACTTTAGATGGTAGTATGTAAAATTAGGGTATAATAGGGATTAATAAAATTGATTTTACTCAACTTGTTTCATGTTTGAATAGGTATTTTGCATCTATTTTCCATCTAATGGATAAAGGTCTAAAAGTCATGTATTTATAGTGTTTCTTATCCTATATGGATAATAAAATGTTCTTAGGCTGACCTTAGGAGGGTCTAACCTTTGAGAATATATATATTTAGGAGAGTTAAGACAAGGGAAATTAATTCCATGTTGGGGACACTATCACCATGTGGATCTAGTATCCTTAATATATCACTAATGTCCATCTAGCAAGTTACTGGGCATGAAGGGTTAGATCTAGGAATGAAGGTTTGAGAGTATGTTTTAGATGATTAGGGACATCTATGGTCCACACAAAGGTTAGAATAGTGTGATAAAAGGCTTTATGATGGGTCTAGGGCTAATCTAGAAATAGGTTGTCTCAAGTAACACTCTTAACACTCAAATACCACTTTTAGGTGATTATATGTTCCCTGCCTTTATAATAAAAATGTAGAAAAGTGAAATAATTAGTATAAAGGAAAAAAAAAACATACATGGAATTACCTAGGAAGTGAAACCCATGTAGCTAAGTATGAGTATGTGAATCTAAGTTTGCATATGTGAAGCATGATCCAAAGCATGAAATGTGTGTGTGCATGTACATAGTGATAAAATCATTTAATATCTTGGAATAATTTTATAACTTTATAAATACTCATATGTGGATGGATGAATAACTCAACCCATTTTTGACTCCATCATTTCCTACCCCTACTTGGTGGATTATGACCTATGAATAGCTTGGATTAGACTGAAAGTGTGTCTAACCCTTTCATGTGGGTGGATCAATAACTCAAGTAGGCTATGATTCCATGTTTTCCATATTTTTTAGTAGATGCATCTAAAAATAAATTTTTTAAAGTGACATAAATGTATAACTAGGTATATCTAACTATGTATGTTAGCTCCACCACTCAGGTACATTAGGCAGTTCTCGACTACTCAAGAATGCCAACAAATATAGATAGATTAAGGCATGAAACTAGTGACGACTTGTAATATGATGTCAATTATATATAGTGTAGATAATTAAATGGATTTTTCCATTCCATCTTATTAACCTATGTGTAACTTAGCATATGGAAACTGTGAGTCACACACATACCCTCAATATGATATCTGAGTCTACCGATTTTAGATTGAGTTTTAATGAGTGTATATGAGTATCTAAACTAAATATGGGAATGATCATGACATTTATGATTCCCCTAATCTAATAAAATCATATGAATCTGAGCTATATTTGATCATAACTATCAAACATGTAGCTATGTCTATGCAAACCTGTAGTGTACCTCATTTATTATTTTGGCTAATCTAAACTGCTTTAAAATTGAGCCTACTAGACAATAGTGCGATGTGGTGATAGTGTCCCAATATAGGTGCTAATATGTTTTTGGTCTAAAATTTGAGTCACTAATTTTTTTTGAGTCCCTATTTTCCCTATGTTTTACCTCTGTCTAATTTCTTGAAACTAAGCCTATGTGCTAAAAAGTGTTATGTGAATGTAATGTAGGAGTATGATCCCTATGATAAACCCCTATGAATGCCCCATATTTTGAGGGTCCTTGTTTAAATGTGAAATAACCATCCTAAAAATAAATGGATTTGAAAAATGTAGTAGTTGGAGCATATATGATAATTGATTGATAATCCAATATAATGTGCAAACATAACATCAGAGTGTAAGAGAATATAAGATTAATTATGTAATGTAAGATGTATCTTATATATATGATTACATAAACATGTAAATATATGTGTAATTAGTGTGTATAAAAATAAATTTGAGTATCTACCTATGGGTATGGGGCATGATGTTGATCATGACACCCAATTAGGAAGGGTAGATGCATGAGGTCTATCATGGCATCAAAAATTGGTGTGTGTAACAAGAAAAGGAAAGTGTCATGGTTATGATGCATAGAATAAAATATACATACAAAATACAATATGCATATATAATATGCCAAGGATCCACAATAGAAGGGACATGGGAACATGCCACTAAATTTGAGAAAGAAGATAAATAAGGACATGTTTAAATGTCCACATATGCAAGCAACAACCAAGTTGGCTTAGAGACACATAGAAGGACATGTTAAAATGTTCACATACATAATAAATAAATCACACACAAGGTATATGGTCATATATACAATGCATACATGAATAAAAGTGGCATAGAGATAAAAAATAATGGCATATTCAAATTCCCTTGAATAGAAGAAGCATAGAGAATACAATCAAATCTAAACTAGGAAAGATAGAAATGAAATAATGCATGAATGTAGTATAAATATATGTAAGAGTGAGGATGTACATGTTTTAGGATTAATTTTCACCCTTGTATAGGTTTATTCAAGATCTCTCCAACTAATCTACACAATGGTAACAACCTTAGGCTATGGGTATCTTGTAGTGAGGTTGAACTTCTAGAGAAGGTTGGCTTCTTCTTGATGCCCACCTAAACTAATGATAGACTAATGATTCATAGGGAAAAGGGTTAGAAGGATGGTTAAATTCTCTTAATAAAGTTAATCATGGGGTGATGCCCTAAATGGAAATGGGAAACTCCCATATTCTTAAACCCATACTAGATCTGCAAAGGACAATACTAGCTCACACAATCTCAAGATCAAGTTCATTGCATAAATTTTTCATAGAAGAGGTTCAAGAAGCATTAAATGAAAACAAAGAGTTATAAGACTCACTAAAAGGTCACATTAATGATATAAATAACACTAATATAGACTTACAAACAACATTGAAAACTCCCTAAATAAAGTAAAAAAAAGGACCATGGATGAGGAAGATTATCATTCACATAATGCTATAGTGCACAACTCACCAAACAAAAATCCAAGGCAAGAGATAGTCAAATAAAGTCTCATTTCATCAAGAAGTAGTTCCTAAAAATGCCTAAAATGGTTGAGCCTAATCAAGAAGAGCATATTTTTTAATATCTCAAAGAGTATCCCTATCTCCCAGAAAGATGAAAACTCTAAAATCTGAGAGCCCCCATAATGGTAATGAGACTAGGATATATATAAGAAGGAGGGAGAGAAATGGGAATAATGCCTTGGAGAGTGGAGAAAAATCATCTAGATCAAGAAGTGAAGTGGTAGTTCCTTAATTATATTATATAGAGTGCCTTGATCAACAAATGGACCTCCCTTTATCCCAATTTACCTCAAGCTCCTCTCATTAGATGAGATATCTGAATAGAAGATAAGGGCTTGTTCTATGTGATGACAAAGTTTGTTTGAGTGGAATCAATGTTCTTAACTATTACTCTAACTACTAGTTCACCACCTTGGGACCCCAAATCCACTTGACATGTTTATGAGGATCAAATCCTTGAATCCTAAAATTGATGATGATATGCCATGAGCATTGGTTAGTACCTACTTTGTCGATGATGGAGCCACATTGACAAATGAACCCTTTGCATTAAACATATATCTACTCCATTTTCATGTCTAGATCATAGGTATATTTTATAGATGGAAAACTAATCTAAGAGTATAGGTTTTCCTATAGTTTTCATATTAATATGAACCTATATACTACATAACCCTTTTTATATATTACAATAGGTCCAAATAGACCCATTCTATCTCTTCAAGAACTAAGAGTTCATTATATACATAGGTCCTCCTTTAAGAATGGTGAACACAGTCATAGATGAAACCTACAAGCTATAAAATGTCAAACTAGAGGTCTATATTAAGCTCTAGTGGTGGTCTATTTATGTTCTTTATAATTTATTTCATGGCTATGTCCACTCCATGGTGTTTGATCAAGTTCTAATGGTAGAATGATGACCCTGCAAGACCCTTTTACCTTGGTCAAAAATGGTTTCTTGAATTCTATCAAAAGTCTTAGGCTCACCTTTGTTTTAATTAATTGTTTATAAACCAACTCAGTTTATTGAATCATTGAATCATCTCACTCCATTTATTTTGATCTGTATGATCGAGCTAGAGTTAATGATCATGCCCTTTACTGTTAACTTTGTGCAAGCTGGTGCCACTTGGTAATCCCATGCTTGCACTTAGGATCTTATTATTAGTCTACCACTTTACATGCTTATACCACATGGTGAATTCTCAATATCCTTTAACTTTTCACTCATCTCACTCCATTAATCTTCTTTGGTATTAATGAATGCCAATCATTGGATCTTATTTGGTTTAAAAACAAATAACTATTTATTGGGTCTTAAATTTGACATCTATGTGACCATCATTTGATGTCTGCATAGACATATTTGACATCCCATAGAACATCAAATTTAGGATCCAAAGGATTTTTTTTAGTGGCTTAAATTTTATGTCTATGTGAATGTATCCCATTATTTGACCAACTTTGAAGATTTATATCCTTAATCACAAAAATCATGGAGGGACCACATTTGTTGGAGATGTTTCTGAGATCAAAAACATTGTGCCCAATTGATCCATTAGTTCCAAGATATTTTTAAATGTGTTGAAAAATATTTAAATTGATATAACCTATGTGTTTTTTCATGACGTTCATGTTCCTATCATGGTAAAAAAATGGCTAAGTATGGAAACTTAGCGAATTATGTCTAAGGAGCCAACTTTGAACATGCATAACTTTTGTTTCACTTAGATGAATGGTCTGATATTTAACACATATTTTATTGGGAATAATGTAATCAAAACCATTTGACCAATTCTCCTTGACTCAACCACATGTGGTAATGATAATATTATCAAACTACCTACTCAGAATTTCTGACACTAGACCCAAAATGTCAAGATTAATATAATGAAGAACCAAATGAATACCATGTACTTTCATAGTCATTCCAATAACTCTTGACACCCCATATGGTCTTTGTAACATTTAAATATCATTAATATCATCCATTAGTCACCTTGGAGACATCATTGACAAACCTCTAACACTGCTTCAATCCTTCTTTGCAACTTTAGAATTATCCTTTAGAAATTGATAATATACACTTTAAGTGAAATTAAAGTGTTTCAAAAGCTTTATGGGTAAAATTATATCTTTGGATCATTCATTCCATCTATAAATTTTATCCATCTACTCATCCATTAGCAACCTAATCCATATGGGTACAAGCTTGGTATGTGGGCTAAATTTGGCCAACATTTTTGGTGACTTATAGGTAAGTATACCTATTATGATTAAGAAACCATACCAATTTATCTTTCTAGTCCATTGGGCATGGAGTCCCCTACCTCTATAACTCTGGATCTAGTCTAAAATTAGATATAAGGTTGACCCTTTCAAAAACTTCCTCTTGAATCAAAAGGATAAAAGAATAACAACAATTAAGGGCAAGTACATGCATGTATTTATGGGAAAGAAAAAACCACTAACCTACTAAATAAATGCCCACAAAGGCACTTAGATAAAAGCATGAACCTACTCTAATATATATAGGGTTACAATTCATAAATATTTTCCACTTGGGTCAAATGGGAAAGGTTTAGCATCACTTACTAGAAATAGATCAGGATGTAAGACACATTGCTTTTAAGAGCTCATGATATGTGAGCTAAGATGCTTGACTAATGACTCTTTTGGCAAGATCTCAAATGGATGAAATGGAACAAACATGTCTCCAATGTAGACAATCTCGTCCATTTCTTCAAATCTTGCTTAAAATTAGACTATAGGGGCTCCTTCATCCTACTCAAATTATGGCTCAATTTTGTGCTTTGAATGAAATAAGACATGTGATGTCTCTCTTAATCTAGTGTTTGGTTGAATGTCTAAGACTAGGTAAAAAAGTTCTAAGTCATCCCAAAAGGCAACCTCCTCTTGGTTATCTAAGGCAATGCCAACTTCAACACCATATTTTCTTTACTTTCTCTAAAAGGAGACATATGGCATCTCATCAACCCATCTAAGGTCCAAAATCTCATGTTCTTGTGGATCTTGGTCTGACCATTCTCATTCATTATTTAATACATTATTACTATCTTCAAGGGATAATTCATCTTAAGACTGGTCAACTTCTATAGCTTGATTTTCAAGTTCATTTTCATCTTCTAGAGGAGGCACAGACTGATTGAAAACCTACACCTACTCTATTAAGTCATGGTACAACTATTTCCATATTTCATCTTGATCCTCCTTTTCCTCTAATTCTTACTCATGCTCATTTGTGACCTCCCCAACATGGTTAGTTGACTGACTAACTATATCAATCTCTGTATCTTTCTCATGTTCATCTTCAACTATACTAAAATGAAACTCTTAAGACCAAAAAAAATCTTCCTTACTCTCAAACTCATTCTTCCTATCCATATATTAAAATTTGAAGGCATCAGTCTACCTTTAAGCTCTAATACATCAAATCCATGCCAAAAAGTTAGATCAAATCCTGACTCCACTTTTGAATGAAGTGGACTGTCTATCATGATCTCTTCATCACAGACATGTATGTTGTCCTCTTTGGGCTTAACTTTGACTGAAAGCTCCTCCTCTATCCTTTATAGAACATGCTCCTTCTTCATGAGGGAGATGGTGGGAAGCTAAAAAATTTCACCTTACTTATAGATCAGGAGATTATCCTTACAACTAGGGACCTTGGAGATATTTTAGATGGCTCTTTGAGAAAGGAGGTAGGATCATGGGACCCTTGTATACCAACCTCATTGAGATGAGATATAGTTGTTTGATCTAATTTTGAAACAACTAACTCCTCCTTCAAAACCACTTCTTGAACTACCTTAGCTAGCACTTCCTCTCTCTTTTGTGTGTCCTCCCTAATTGATTTCCATGAGGGGAAAGTATAAGACTTGGATAATTTATTTTGATCTTGACTTTCTTTCTCTTTCCTTATTTTTATCTCTAATTATTTGATTTGTCTATCTATATTTTCTTTTAAAATCCCTTATTAGAGATGGTTAAGGGATTTATGAAGAAGATAAGTGGAATCTTGAGTCTCAACAATAGTCTATTCCATAATAGTCTCTTTTTTTTAAGGTTTCCTTGGATTGAATTCCAAGAAGGGATTGTCTAAGGATCGCCTACTTTTTCCTTTTCCTAAATGAGTATGGGAGAGGATGGTTTCACAAGAGAGGGAATGACATAGGTAGGATCATTTACATAGGATAAGATCCATGATGGGATGGCTTGATATTCTTTATCTAAATGGTTTTAAGTGGATTATTTGGATCTTGATGAGGATGAGACTTGACAAGGTGGGTTAGGGGTTTGGATCCATGTATGAACCAAAGTTTGGAAGGGTATTTGGGGTCTAATATTGGATTTTATCTATATTAAGAACAACTAATAATAATTTTTCCTCTTGGTTTGGTCTTACCTAACCAAGCACTCTTTTTGAAACCTCAACTTCTACTCATGAACATGAGCTTGGTGTTCAAGATTATGTTGTTGCCTATAGTACCCTTCCTCCATATCAACCTATATTAACCTAATTTCAATATCAAGCATCATATTTTTAAGGATCATTTATGGTTGATTAAAGAGATGCAAATTTTGACAATGCTGACACATTAAATGTTAAGGGCCACTTGGGGTGAAGCCATGAACATTACTAACTTGACACAAAGGATAAGGAACAAAAATACATCCATTTTGATCAAATGGGGAATGATACATACAAAATAAAGGTGATTAGGCACTTGGGATACTTATACCATTTGAGGAATGCTCAGATTCACCATTGATGTTTGCACACTTGCCTCTAAAGGTTGATTAAATGAAGAGAAAACCAAAACTCTTCACTTAGTGCACGATAAACTTAGTCCCACTGGGCATGCTAGAAAATATTTTAGGATTAATTTTCACCCTTAGAGAGGGTTATTTAGGATCTCTCCAACTAATCTACATAATGGGAATAGCCTCAAGCTATGGGTATCTTATAATGAGGTTAAACCTCCAAAAAATGTTAGTTTCCTCTTGATGCTCACCTAAACTAATGTTAAACTAATTATTAATAGGGAAAAGGGTTATAAGGATGGTTAAGGGCTTAATATAAATTTAAATAGGGGTGATGCACCAAATAAAAATGGGAAACTCCCATAAGCTTGAACCCACACTAGATCTATAGATGACAATACTATCTCACACAATCTCAAGATCAAGCTAATTACATAAATGTTTCATGGAAGAGGTTTAGGAAGCAATAAATGAAAAAAAAGAGGAGTTCTAAGACTCATAGAAAGGTCACATTAATGGAAAAAAGAAAAGTAATCCAGACCTATAAACAACATTGAAAACTTCCTAAACAAGGTCAAAAAGAAGGACCATGGACAAGGAAGATTATCCTTCACACAATGCCATAGTGTACAATTCACCAAACATAGATCCAAGGAAAGAGATAGGAAAATAAAGTCTCATTTAATTAGGAGGTGGTTATTACAAATGCTTGATATGGTCAAGCCTAATCAAGAGGATAATATTTTACAATATCTCAAATAGTATCCATGTGTCCCAAAAAGATGAAAACTCTAAAATTTGAGATCCCCCATAACAAGAATGAGACCAGGATAAATAGAAGAAGGGGGGAGAGAGATGGGAATAATGCCTTAGAGAGTGGAGAAAAGTCAATTCAACTAAGAAGTGAGGTGGTAGTTCTTTAATTATTTTTTTGATGCATTCCTTGATCAATAAATATACTTCCCTTTGTCCCAATAGTCCTCAAGCTCCTCTTATTAGCTGAGAAATCCCATTAGAAGACAAGGGATTGTTCCATGTGATGACAAATTCATTTTGAGTGGAATCAATGCTCTTAATTACTCCTCCAACTACTAATTTACCACCTTGAGACCCTAAATCCACTTGACAAGTTTATGAGGATCATATCTTTGAATCCCAAAATTGATGATGTTAGGCCATGAATGGTAGTTAGTACCTATATTTTTGATTATGGAGCCACATCGATAGATAATACCCTTTGCATTAAACATATATCTATTCTATTTCCATGTCTAGATCATAGGTCTATTTTATAGATGGAAAACCTCTATATAATTATTATTTTTCCTATAATTTCCATAATAATATGGACCTATAGACTATATATACATTTTTTGTATTATAATAGGTCCAAATAGACCCATTCTATCTTTACAAGAACCAAGAGTTCATTGTATACATAGGTCCTCCTTTACTAATAGTGAACACAGTCATAGATGAACCCTACAAGCTATAAAATGTTGAACCAAAAGTCCATATTAATCTCCAATAGTGGTCTCTTTATGTTATTTATAATTTACCACATGGCTATGTCTACTCCATGGTGTTGGATCAAGTTCTAATGCCAGAATGATGACCCTTCATGACCCTTTTGCCTTAATCAAAAATGGTTTCTTAACTTCTATCAAAAGTCCTAGGCTCACCTTTGTTTTAATTGGCCATTGATAAACCAACTAAACTTATTGACTCATTGACTCATCTCACTCTGTTGATTTCAATCTATATGACTGAGTGAGATCCATCAATCGTACCCTTGACTTATTAACTTTGTTCAAGTTGGTACCACTTGGCAGTCCCATATTTACACTCAAGATCTTGTTGTCAATCTACCACCTTATATGCCTATGCCATGTGGTGGATTCTAAATCTCCTTGACCTTTTGAATCATCTTATTCTATCAATATTCCTTGGTTTGAATGAATGCCAATCATTATATCTAGTTTGGTTTGAAAATAAGTAGCTATTTATTGGGTCTTAAATTTGACATTTGTGTGACTAGCATTTGACATTCATGCAGATGTATTTGACATCCCATAGACAGATATATTGTTCCTAATTGAGTCTTTATTGGGTCTTAATTATTCCTCCAACTACATGGATGTCCATATAGATGTATTTGAGTGGAATCAATGCTCTTAATTGTTCCATGTGATGACAACAAATTAAATTTTATGTCTATGTGAATGTATCTCATTATTTGACCAACTTTTAATATTTATATCTTGAAGCATAAAAATCATGGAGGGACAAAATTTGTTGGAGATGTTCCTAAGATCAAAACATTATGTCCACTTAATCTGCTAGCTCTGAGAGCTTTATAAGTGTTTTTACAAAATGTTCAAGTGAGCTAACCTACATGTTTTTATATGATGTTTATGTTCCTATCATGGTCAAAAATGGATAAGTATGGAAACTTATAAAATTTTATCTGAGGATCCATCTTTGAACATACATAACTTTTGTTGCACTTAGATGCATGGCCTAAAATTTAGTGCACATTTTTTTTGGAATAATTTAATCATAGCCATATGACCAATTCTCCCTAACTTATCCACACATGGAAATGATAATGTCAACAAACTTCCTACTTAGAATTTTTGCCACTAGACCTAAAATGTCAATATGAACACATTAAAGAACCAGATGAATATCATGCACTTCCATAGTCATTAAAAGCACTCTTGACACTGCATAGGGTATTTTTAACATGTCCATATCATCAATATCATCCATCAATTTATTTTCAAAAATCATTGACAAACATCTAACACTGCTTGAATCATTCTTTGTAACTCTAGAACTATCCTTTAGAAATTGATAATTTACACTTTAAGTGAACTTAAAGTGTTTCAAAAGCTTTTTGGGTAAAATGAGATCCTTGGATTACTCATTCCATCCATAAATTTTTTCCATATACTCATCCATTATCAACCTAATCCATATGGGTACAATCTTGTTATGTTGGCCAAATTTGGCTAAAAGTATATATGTTGAGTCTAAAGTAGTGATAATTGGTAAAGAGTATAAGCATGAGTATCAATGTTCAATATCAAGATATATCAATGGGAAAACTAGAATATAAGGAATGTAAATACAAAATTTGGTAATATAAATTATGTATGAAATGCCCCTAAATGGGATAATGTATCAAATGAATAAACCTAGATCAATGTATATGTCCCTAGTGGGTAGATGATAACAAGTTTGGATTAGTGTAGTAGACCTGAGTCCTATAAGTAATCTACAAGCACTTGATAAGAATAAGTGAAACATGTATGTATGATAAAACTGACTATACTAATATATCTATCATATGTAGTGTCTATAAAATATAATAAATGTAAGCATTATAATTCATACAATCTATAATTATTGTGTTTTCTCAGTAATATTTGATTTTTTTATGTTGCGGCATGTTATATTATTTTTATGTTTTCTAGATATAAGCTATGTACATGAATCATGAAAATTAACTATGTATAAGGAACAAGAGAAAATAAAGTATGTACAAGAAACTATAAACCATACTAACCGATGAGTCTCATGGGAAACTCACTATCACTATGGCCTATGTCAAAAATAGGAATAATAATATCTCTTGTAGTGTAAATGTTATGCTATAGTTAAATGTTGTTTTAGTAGGAATCTGAGTATTGTTCATCATCAAAATCATAATAACTTGGAATGCTAGAGGGAATTACCTCATACTATGGAATTGAATTTTTTAAATTGTGCTTTGGAATATTGATTATGATTTTTCCCTTTGAAACTGTGCTTATTGTAGACATATGGTGTTATGGAGTCTCTTTTACTAGAAAGCCTTATTTGAGAATGCTTGTTGGCTTAGCATGATTTTAAATTTTTAACTTAAGTTCTTGCTCTTTATTTAACATGTCATGTGTATCTGGATGTTTTGCCTTGATAAATTGTATTTCTAAATGATTTTCCTTGGAATGTTTAATAAATCCCAAACCTTATTGACCAATATTATCAACTACTAGAATAGTAGCAGTGATGCCTTGGGCCTACTTTCCCAAACCTTACCCATGATAATCAAATTATTGTAAATATTTGTGATTAAAATCATACCATTTTGAATCTTGCACCTCATTTTTGAGAGGTATATTTACATCTTTTACTTGCTTGACTCGTGCTTATTATACTATTTCTTATGTTGATTATTCTTTGTGAACCTTTTATTATTCTAAGATATGCTTTGGTAACCATATTTGTATTATTTCTAAATTTGACCCTTTTTGAATTGGTAGATGTGTCATTATATGTTATTTAGATGAAGTGTCACTATGTGATTCACTTGTGCCTATTATCTATTGTATTTTCCTTTTCGATGCTAAACATGAATTAGGGTGGTGCCTATGCATTCTATGACATTCATAAAAATATGTAGATCTCATCATTGGGTGTACGGGATGTAGGTTGATCAACTTAGATTTAATCATTTCCTTTAGTATATCACTTGAATTCTTATTTAAACTATGAATGTTTTTTGAATAACTAGTTATAGATGTACTTTGTTGTGATTTATGATTTGGATATGTAACATTATTTTCCATAAATTGACCAGGTGAAGATGCATATACATGATTTACATTATTGTGCCCTAGAGGACTTTGTCTCATAAACTAATTTTATAATGTTGTAATATTTTCATGTAATAGTTGATTCTGATTTTGTAAACCTAAAATTATCTTGATCATAATGATAATTTGATCACATAGAGTCTCATAAGTGCAAACCCTAACTATTTTTGATTAAACATGTAGGCACACACCATGTAGGGAAGAGGTGTGAATAGGCTAAGTATGGGGAGTAGTGACATTAGAATAGGATACTTCATCTCATGTAGGAATGATAGAATGGACCTAGTTAAAGGTAAAGTAGTTATCACACTCATGGAGATGAGGAGGAGAAGGAGATTCTTTCATGTTTATAAGAAATGACATTAAAATTTGAAACATAGTTTTTAGATTATGTGATAAATCCTCTATGTGTGTATCATTTTTATTGTTAATGGAATTCCACATAGGAGAAAGATAACATGCTATGAGATATAACATATATTACAATTGATAAAAAGTATCATCTATACATGTGTTTAAGTCATTTTTAAGTTTATTCTGAATTAAAGGGAAAAAGCATGAAAATCAAATTATTAAAATTTGAAACAAAAATTTATTAATTTCTTCTATCATTATGATCATGATTATATGAAATAAAAATAAATATATATATGGATATAAAATATGAGTTCTAAAAATGTAAACCTAGGGTTATTTAGGGTTAGGTTTTGTGCAAAAATTTAAATTACATTAAATGAATGAAACCCTAATGTGAGATTGATTAAATGAGCTAGGTTAAGCCAAAAAATCATAAAAAATAGAAGTTTGTAACTCTAATTTAGTGCAAAAAAATGGAATAAGGTAAACCTTGTGTAAAACTATGATTTTTAAAAAATATTTGAAGTAAATCAGGTTCACCAAATGTTTTAACCTTTTAGGGTTTTACTAGTGTAAATATTAAGTTTTATTAAAGGGTTGAGTAGTTTAAATTAGTGAAATAATATGTAATAAATAACCATTGATTTGTTACATATTTGACTTGCTTTGACTTTATAAAAATTGTAATATGTGCAAATTGATTTGACTTGTCTATAAAACACCTAACATAGAAGATCTGAGTACTAAAAACTAGGATATGAATAGGTCTGAGTGTCATCAATAAGATACATATGTCATATATTCTCCTATATAATAGTGCCACACTTGGACAATAATACCATGTGGATCTAGTGTCTTAAAAATGGTTTTTTTATCCTTGATGTAGGACTGGTCTTAAATTTTAGGTGCACCTGTACCTATATTCTTGGGTTTTATTCCTATGTACATAAGTATAAAACTCTATATTATGCCTATAATAGCTAATTGATGTTGTAAACCCTAATCCTCCTTAAAAGTAAGGTATGAACTGAAAATGTGTGTTCATTATTAGGATAGGCTAAACATCCTCAACACCCCATTATGAATAGAGTTGCCTACATATCAATACTTTGATGATGGATCAAGATTGATGTAGTTATCCCACCTAAGTGTCAATGTAAGTGCAAGTGATTCTATAATGATATTGGTATTAAATTCCTTGAGTGTGCTTGAGATTGTAAATTTAGATAATATGGGTTTATGGTAGTGTAGATGGTAGTATGCAAAAGTAGGGTAGAATAGGGATTAATAACCTTGATTTTTCTCAACTTGTTTCATGTTTGAATAGGTATTTTGAATTTATTTTACATATAGTGGGTAGATGTATAAAAATCATGTATGTATAGTGTTTAATATCTTATGTGTATAATAAATTGTGCTTAGACCAACTTAGAAGGGTTTAAATTTTTAAAATATATCTATACGGGAGAGTTAAGATAAGAGACATTAGTTCCATGTTTGGGACACTAGTACCATGTGGCTCTAGTGTCCTTAATGTGGTGCTAATGTCTAGCTAGTAGGTTGTTGGGCATAGAGGGTTAGGATCTAGGACGAAGGTCCAAGATTATTTTTTAGTAGACTAGATATACATGTGGTCTACACAAAGGTTGGAAAAGTGTGATAAAATGATTTAGGATAGTTTAGGGCTAAGTTAGGAATAGGATATCTCAAGTAGCACTCTTATCACTCAAATAACACTTTTAAGTGATTATATTACCTATTTATATATTATCTGACCTCAAGGGGAGGCATATCAGTATGGGCATGTCATAAAGGCATGGATTCCACATATTCATACTTCTAGATCTATTGGGGGCTTCTTTTGGAAACATGTACTCCACACTTATTCAATATGTAGTATACCTAGATTATAATGGGGCATGTTTGGAAATATGTCCCTCACATTTTTATGTATATAATTTTCATATTTATCCATATATAGTGGGGTCATGTTTTGGAAACATGTTCTCCACACTTACCCAATTCTTAAATTGGTTAGATTCATAGTTATATGATTCAAATACATATTTGTGGTAGAATTATATACATTGGTACCATTATCATACACATTTTTAACATGAGACATATATAAGGTGAATATGCTATGAAATATGCACCTAATATTAAAAAATCAAACTAGTTTTAGATTTGAAACACTTGAAAGAACTATCATCAACCATCAGTTGGACTTTTATGGACTACATTAAACCAATTTACTACAGTAGTTGGTTATCTTTTTGGTATGATTGAGGTGATTAAATCACTCAATATTTCCAATTTTATAAGTTAGACTTGATTACATCATCCAACCTCACCAGTTTGATAGTGTGAGTTCACTTGGTTCTCTCACACTTACTAGCTTATAAATATGATTGGGTTTCACAATTAGACTAATCTCAACTTTCAAGTGGTAACTCATATTTTATCTAAGGTTAGGGTAAGTTTCCCTCCAATCTCTCTCTATCTCTTTATATATATGAACTATATAGATTTATATTTGTCCTAATCTTATTTTCATAGATTCATAATGATATATATTTCAAATGAAATTTCCAAAAGGCAAGATGGTTACATTGATACATAGGTGTACTCCTAAACCTTTCTCTCTTTTAATTTTAATAATTTCAATGCTTTCAATTGTATATTATATACACTAATTATATATTTTAGCATTTTTTTGCTTGTAGGATAGTTACCATTAAAGCACTCAAGTTAGAGTCAAGCAAAGACAATGTGTGCTATACACACCTAGGTACACATTATTTTCCTTTAAAATAATAATTTCATTACTAGATTAAAGGGTAGGAAATGTAGATGATATTTATGAATTATGTATCACCTCAATCTTGTTCACTTTGATAACTTAGACCTTGATTATTCCTCTTAGTTATAGACATTTCCCACTTTTTTAAGTCTCACATTTGTTATCTCTCTATGCTCATTACTTATCTCTTAGTCTAACCAGTATTATTCTAGTGACTCAGGCCTTCTATATTTCCCAAAATGATTTTAACATGCTTATTATCCATCTCTATAAGTTTTGGACTAGTATCTATCTTCCTACTCTCTAGACACTTATATCCCATTTAAATGCTTATGTTGATGCAATTGTCCTACCCTAAAACAAGTATCTAGTACCCTAAAGTTCTCAAATTTACAAACAAAATATATTATCATGTTTTTCCCAAGTTATTTAATGTGAGATATTATCCAAAGGAATTAGTATAAATATAAGATCAGCCATCATTCATTTCTCACCTAGCACAAACCAAAGAACACTCAATCAAGCACTCAAGTGAGCAAAACTTCCATATTTCTCCTATTTCCATATCAATCATAGAGAAAACATATCTATAGGTCTAGAGTATTGAAGGATAATTCCGTGAGACACATTTTATAAGTATTAAGATAGGTCATTATTGTACTTGTTTATCACACATTGCATGATTCACATAAAAGCCAACACATAGGGGATACCTACATAATTCTAAGGCCCTCTTTAAAGTATTGATTGTATGCAAGAGAAACTAGATAGTTATATAACTTATCATAATCAATAATACTAAAGATCAAAGAAGGTAATAAACTAACAGGTACACATTGGAACACATTTAAATCATGATCATGTCTAATAATAGATCTGCTAAACCTATGCTAAGGGATATCTTATCACCCTATGTTAAAGGAGATATTTCCAAGGCCTCTATTAAAATTCCATCTTGTGATAACCCTAGATAGGTCTTATGATTATAAATAAAATTATGCTAATCTACTAAAAAACTATGTAAGTTAATATATTAAATGCATATGCAATCTAATCTAGTGCTCACCAAATCTTGTGGCAGAAATGGGGAAGCTAATAAACATGCAAAGATAAATCTATCTATAACATAGAAATGATATAATCAAGGAGAGATATAATTAAATAAATATTAACCTTACAGCATATACTTATATAAATATGAAGGACTAGGAATATACTTACCTTGTTGAATTAAACCTATCATGCCTCAATCTCTTCCTTGGCCAATAGTGCTTTGCAAGAGGTTATTGTGGCTTGTAAGGCTCATAAGGACAAATCAATTCTAGAATATAAGACTTTTCTTATGCATCCAAGACCTTCACAATACAAGTGATACTTCTCCAAGGGGAACGCCTAAGTAATGAAACCTCCTATTGATTGTATAAGTAGATTTACGATTATGTGCAATTGATTAATCCTCTATTAGAAATGAAATGAAAAGGGGTATATGTAGCCATGGTTTGACCTTAAACCCTTCTAGGATTTTATCTAATGTAGTTAGTATGGTCAACCTTATTAGGTGGAAAATAGATCCATTAGGTCTCTAAATATGATGGCTTAAGCTGACATAGTACCATAATGTGTGCTTAAAATCCAAATGGGGCCAACTTAGTCGACATAGTGGGAAACATGGTAAAAAAGGTTTTTCTATTAGTTAAGGTATATTTTACGTTGTGATTTGCTTATGAAAATGTATAAGTAGGGTCTTCAATCTTATGGAAATGGATATTAGTAACTTGTATTGGTTTTAATTGGTGGTATAGGGGCCAACAATCCTTTGAAGCACCAAAGGTTTGACAACCCCTTTCCATTGCACCTTTTAAGGCATACAGTCATAGATATTCAGATTCGATGGGTTCTTATAAGAAAGAAAGCATTAATAATAGATAAATATTTAAAATATTATGTGTGTACATATTCCCCACTCAAAGCTCATCACATGCCACATAGTTATAATATGGGATGGTGCTTCGATAATATAACATAACAACCCACAATGTTGAGCTAAAAAATTATAGTAAAAACATAAATCAAAATCATAGTAAGAAAATAAATGAAGTAATGTAAAAGTATCATATATGTACCTTGACTTACCTTTAACATTGAATTATTATCTATTGTATTCATAATTTTGAGCATGGAGGGTGCATTAATTCCTTTGGACAAACCCTAGGGATACAAAACTAAAAAGCAAAAACAAAAAAATGCATGGAAATCAAAATAACAAAATTTTGTAAAAATGAAGTAAATCACTTTGTTAATTGGTAAGCTAGGGTGATAAGTGATAAATTAGAACCAAAAATAAAAAAATTAAATTGAGACTAAATTAAATAACCAAAAAATCCAAGGCTACTAAATGACTGAAAGACAAACAAAATGTACCTTAAGTAAAAAAAGTAACAAACTAGATCAAACCAAGGACATGTGAAATTAAAATGATAAATTTAATATACATGTAAAATAAGTAATAAAAAAAATTAAATAAAGATGTAAAATGGGATTTAAATAAAATAATATTGATAAGTGAGAAGTAAAAATACAAACTCACTCAATAATGGAAAAAGTAAAATAGAGAAATGGAACAAGATGATCCATAAATAGATTGATAAACAAATTTTATAATTATTAAATAAAATAAGGAAATACAAGATGGATAAAATAATGGTGTAAATTATTTTATGCATGTTCACTCAACATTTAATATAATTATAAGCAAAATAAAACTATTGGTAACATGTTTTAAGAAGATGTGAATAAGAAGAAATAGTGAAGTTGGGAAATAGATTTATAAATAAACTTATCAGTCAAGGGGGTAATGAAATCGGTGGTGGGGGGAATGTATGTGATACCAAGGTATAAAATATTTAAAAAAATAAAGACACTCAAATTAATTTGGCAAAATAAGAGGACATTCAACATTAAGGACTCTAGATAACTTACCTTATACACACAAATTTGGGTTATCTAATGAAGTTTAAGTATCATGTCTTGAAGGCTATATGCAAGAAAATTAAAATAGACCTACCTTTCCACAATGTGTTCCTTTTTCTTTAGGACCCCTTATAAATCCATTGATTTAGTATGAGTATTTGATACTTGTGTCAAAAATTAGGTATCACTATATAAAATTTTGAATATTATATCCCAATCTACTAGCCTACCATACCCCAATGGATCTTGAATAGAAAGTGTGTTTAATAATCACATATTTTGGTGTGATTTTGAATTTTGATTTGTAATTTCCTTTTTATCATTACCTTTGTTTTAAAATTTTTTTATTATAATTTTTTATGGATTTTTCTATTCCTCCTCCATCCAGATTTGGAAAACCAATATGGATGCTAAAAATGACTATAACTAAGAAAACTTAAACTTAGTATATAAGGAAAAGAACTTAGAGATCATAGTATCTATGAGTCTTATACTTTCATGGTAAATGAGAATGTTATTTTAGAATTTACCTTGGTGTTCCCAAAATGGAATGGAATTAGGGGAGTCAAAGAGATCATTAAAAATGTGACAATGCAAATAGGATACAATGATAGGTAAGGATGAGTCTACATCATGTAAAATAATAGAAGTGTAGGGAAACATGCAAAAATATTTTTTTTGAAGGTGTTACCATAAAATAAACAAAATTTATTTAAAAATTATGAGATCAAAAACCTTAATCAATGCCTTAATTTCTAAGAAAAACACTATGGTTTAAGATAGTTTTGAAAAATTAATAGATTTTATGAGGAAAACCTGATCCTATCTAAATTCTTACACAACAAGTCATAAAATTTAAACCAAAGTGGGTAAAAATGTGAAACTATCATTGTTATCGAGGCTTGGTCCTATTTAGAGTATTACACTGCAATTCACAAAAGAAAAAATGAAATAAAGAATGGAAACAAACTTGTAAAATGACAAATTAATGATCAAAGATAAAATGTTAAGATTGAAGTATTAAGTAA
The DNA here is from genome assembly GCA_037957365.1 of Torreya grandis. NCBI lineage: Eukaryota > Viridiplantae > Streptophyta > Pinopsida > Cupressales > Taxaceae > Torreya > Torreya grandis. The sequence goes on along the minus strand of JARHVA010006469.1, from coordinate 9,209 downwards.
AATATATTCATGAGGAATGATGGGTCTTATCTATGGTATTTTAATGAAACACATAATCAAATGAAATTAATAAATATAGACTAAAGGACTAATGATGGGGGGTAAGGCTATTGAATAGAATGTACTTGATACAAATTGTATATCTTTAGAGGAGACTTTCAAAAAGTGTTAGTATTTATAGTATATGGAAGTATGAAAAGAAGGTAAATATTTAAGCATAATATTTATTTAAAAATTAAGAATGATTAGGTTCTTTAAAGGCATGTCCTTCATTATTTTTTAATCGATAGGTATTAGGTCCAAGGATATCTTTTACTAAGTAAGGACCCCACCATTTTTGGTCATATTTTCCATAGTTGTCATGTATAAAATTTATTTTTATGAGTATATCACCAAAATTAATTTTTTCTTTAAAATTCCTATTATGTTGTTTATCAATGTGAGCCTTGTATTGGTGATTATGGTGTAAATCAACCATACGATGCTCATAAAGAAAGTCTAGAGCATGAAGATGGGCTTCACATAAATTTTTATCAAGAATTATACCATGAAGATAAATACATAAATATGGGAGTTCAAATTCTAATGGTAAGATTGATTCAGACCCATATACTAGTGAAAATGATGTTGCCCCAGTATTAGTGTGTATGCTAGTGTAGTAAGCCCAAAGTGTGGGATAGAGAAGGAGGTGTGCCAAACAGTATGAGTTTCTCTAATAGTTTTTTTGTAAGATTTTGTTTAAAATTTTGTTAGTAGATTTTGCTTGGCCATTACATTGAAGATGATAATTTGTTGAGAATTTGTGGGAAATTTTTAATTTTGCACATAATTGATTCATGTCTTTATTTTTGAAGTTACCACTGTTGTCATAAATCATGGTATGGGGAACTCCAAATCAACATATGACTTGGTTGAGAATAAATTTAAAATGGTAATACCAATAACATTAACAAGAGGCATGGCTTTTACACATTTGGTAAAATATTTAGTAGTATTTATGATAAGCACATGGCCATCTTGTGATCTAGGTAATTTTTTAATGAGATTTAATCCCCACATAGAGAATGGCCAAGAAGATTCCATTATTTGGAGTTCACTTAGAGGAGAGTGGATTAGATCATCATGGAGTTAACAAGGAATATACTTTTTATCAAAATTAATAGCCTAATTTATACATTAGGCCAAAATTAACCCATACATAAGATTTAAAGGTTGTAGCATGACTGGTATAATGACCACTATAAATTCCCCCATGTACTTGTTTTAGGAGAGTAGGAACTTCTTTTATTACATAATGTAGTAAGGTTCCTTTGACATTACAATAATAAAGGGTTTTGTATCGAAGTACATACTTGAAAACTTGTTTACATATTTAAGTATTTTCATGAGAATCCATGTATAGAGGGTAAGTTTGATGTTTAATAAATTGAATTATGTTATTATATCATGGGTTTTATCAAATAGTAACAACCTTAATGTGAAAAAATAGATAATCATTTTTGTTTTATAAATAAGAAGGTGTTTTTCTTATTTTAATAAGAAATTTAGAGTCATGAAGTACTTGGTAAGGATGAAATAAAGATGTTGATGAAGTGATAAAATCAGAGATAGAATTTTGATCTCTTAGAATGGCTTTTATGGTAAAAGAGGCAAATTCTTTTACAAGCATAATAGCAATTTAATGATACGTGATTAAGTTTTCACTTTTTCATTGATAATCACCACTAAATTGATGTCATATAAGTTATGAATCACCCAAATAATGTAAATATGAGATGTCTAAATTGATTATGGCTTACGTGCCTAGTATGAGATCTTCATATTCAACCATGTTATTGGTGACATCACAAGTTAATAAAAATGATAAAGGTATAGTTTTACTATGTGGGTTGGTTAGAATACATCCTACCATAGCTCCTTGGTGACATTTTATGATAGAAAAGTGATATGTCCAAATATATTCATGTAAGTCAATTATAAACTTTGATAATTATTTGGTAACTACTTTAGATTTAGTGGTAGAATGAGTGTAATCCTTTTCTTCTAGATTATTTGCTTCTAGATCAACAATGAAATTATGAAAATAATCTTTGAAAGAAATCGGTTGGTTAAAAGCTTCAATATAAATAATTTCTTCATTAGGGAGAGTATCTTGAAGGTGATTTGAAATTGGTAAGGAAGTTGTCACTAGTTGGGCTACAATGACTTATCCTTTGATAGATTTTTGTTTAACAATACAAATGTTAAATTATATTAGTAAGACCATCCATTTATTGATTCTATCTATAGGTAAGAAAACTTTGGAGAATAAATGATGAAGTAGATCAAAATGGATAATGATATAAGTGGTTTAATAGAGCATATAATGATGGGGATTTTCACCTACAAAATATATGGAAATATAATCATGTTCTACTTTGGTATTACATTTTTTATAATCATTTAAACCTTGATTGATATGAGCCATGATATAATTATCATCACAAGTGTGAGAAATAGTGCATGATTCTATTTCCATGGGATAATAGGTATTTGAAACACTAAATTGATAAAATTTCAAGGATAAATAGTTAAAGTATCTTGAAATAATTTTGCCACTCCATATTCATCACATGTAAAGTCATCTTTTGTGTAAAAATATTCATATGTTTTGCATAGAAGAGTCTTAGTAAGATCATCAATTAGATAAATGGTGTAATCACATGGAATTAAATAATGAGTAATCTATTCCAAAATATAAAGAGGTAGTCTAGTGGTATTACAAGTGTATTTTAATTCATTAAGTTCATCGTAATATTAATCAATGAGGGTAACATGCATATCAAGATTTATGTTAAAAAATTTAGGGAGAGGTGCACTATTAATGTGGGGAATGGTTGGAATGCAATATTTATATTTAGGATTTTGTAGTTTTATACTCCATGGATTAGGTTCAACCTCAAGTTTGTAACATTTATCATTATGAATGGATTTAATATTTGACTACATGAAGAGGCAATAACCCACATACGATGTGTCCATGGATGACCAAAGAGTATGTTTTAAGACAATGGTAAATCAAGAACCATGACCTTAGTATGGATTTTCTGAGGTCTAATAGTAAATGGGAGCCAAATACAACCAAGTGGTTTTTGATTTTTTTATCAAATCCTATACACATGAGATGTGTTTATTTAAAGTTTTCTTTGGTGTATGTAATTTTTTTTATTAACCAAAGATAAGTAACATTAATAATTGATCCTTCATCTACCAAGACTTTTTAAAATAGGGTATTATTAGTTGCAATTTTAATAAAGAGAGGCGAATCATCAGCTCAAAAAATAATTTCATCATTTATCATATCCTCTTCAAGAAATTTTATGGATGGTTTAGAGGATGTATAAATGGTTTCAATTATATGAAATTATATAAGTGAAGGATCTTTGGAAGAGATTTCTAAATAAAATAATGGTAGTTCTTTGATATCTTATAATTGTTTTGCAATGAATTTGTGATGATATGGAGAAGTAAAAACTAACTCCATGAGGGGAATTTTACAAGGAATTTAATTAAATTCTTCCAAAAAATAACAATGTGATTTAGAGGATGAAGAACCAACATAAAGTTTATTAGGTTCAATGTTTTTCATAATATTAAGATAACTAGGTTGGGTTTTTGCTTGTGGAAGTGTTTATTCATTTGATTAAGTAGATGTGGGTGTAGTAGTTCTAGTATCTTTAATTATTTTAATCTATTTAAGGTTTCTTAGGTTTAGTGTTAGTGTTTTTATGGCCATGTTTTCATCTATAATTGACTTCTTTTACATTCACATATTGAGAATTGGTATAATATTGATCATATCAACATCAATTACACAAATATTGTCATTTAAATGTTGTATGTTAGGGGTAGAATAATATTTTTGAGCTTTAGAAGATGGGATCTTGGTAACCTAGTTCTTTTTGGAAGCTTTAACATAATCAGGATGACATAATTTTATCATATAATCATGGTCGAATGTGTCTCCTAATATAAAATAAATACAAAATTTGACAAGCCCATGACATGTTTCATGAGAATGACCCACATCAAAATGAAACCAACAAAAATTATTAGGGTCATGCCATGAATATATGACATTATTATAGGTGAAGGGTTTAGATGAAGATAATAATTATTTCATTTGTGGGATTGTATGGTGGGTGGGAAATAAGTTGATTATCTAATTTTTTTTGGTTTCATGTTGATGTGGGTCATTCTCATTGGTTTAGATGGAGATAATAATTATTTCATTTGTGGGATTGTATGGTGGGTGGGAAGTAAGTTGATTATCTAATTTAACTATTCCTACTTTTGTTTGAGTAGTACTTATAATTGCATTAGTTAAGGTTTGGAAAGATTCCTTGGTTGATCTATGACTTGGCTCAAATTATTTCATAAGGAAATATTGCCTTTTGGCTTGATCAAGTGATTTGTTTAAAAGTTGTGGAGAAAATGTTCGGACCTTATACCAAAGTGAAGTGTTAAAACAATGATAAATAATTTAAATAAATAATTATCATTCATGTTATGATATGCTTTATGAGATAATGATTTCCATAATTTGATGAAATCATGAGTTGATTCTAAAGTTGATTGCTTAACATTGATAAAATGGCCAAGACAATTTTTTAGAAGATTGTTTTGTTGATATTACTCAACTCGAGAATTAACCAAGCCTTCTAATTTTGTAATGGAATGTTGAGTAAATTGATTATAAAATTTTAAAACATCACCTATAAATGTTTTAACTAATAGTTTAGTGGTAGCAAAGGTATTTGTTTGTATCCATTCCTTATAGATATTACCAAATGCCTTGAGAAAAGATGCAAGGTCTTTAGTTCCATCATATTTAATAGATGGAGAAATGTTTCTAATATCAATGGAGATAATAAATGAGCTAAAGATTCATTTTGGATATTTTGAAGCATCTTATTATTCAAAAGGGGTTCTAGAATGAGATTCCCATTTACATCTCTAAGAGGAGGAGGAATAAAATTTTGATTATTTTGAGCTAATATAAGAGGAGGTTAATTACTCATTTATAATAAATGATGTTTCATTTGCATCATTTGAGAGATGTTTATTGTTTGCATAACATTCATTTATTGGACGATTTGTGCAAGGATTTGATTAGTGTCAACCTGATTATTAGTATTAAAAGGTGGAATATTAGGATTGTTAAGAGGAGAAATGTTAGTATTGGTAGGATAAAAAATCCAATTATTAGGGGTAAGGATGATAATTATTAAATTATTCCTTATAGGCTTATTTTTTAAGCTTGTATATATTGCCCCAATGGTATAGTAAGGTAGTTTGGCAAAGGTAGTATCTTCAGAAGTGTGAAATGGATCATAACGATTAACATCATTTGTTTTGGTTATTTGAACCATTTTATAAGTAATATATGAAGGATGAGAAAAAGTACATCAAGAGTTATTATCCTCTTGGATAGCTAAAGTAGGCAAAAAAGAATAACCCATGTATCATAGAAATGAGTTAAGATTATCAATAAATATTTGGAATGGTGATTTCATGATGTTTAAAAAAATTAAAAAGAAATAAAAGAAAGTGAAACTTATGTTTAAGGATTAAAATTATGGGATTGAGATAAATTTAGCCAAATACTATATGGGATCGACTAGTTGAGTTTTTGGAATGTAAAGAACTATGTTGGCCAAATAACATGTAGTCAAACAAGGCAACCAAAAAAATAGATTAGTCATGTAGTATAAAATAAAATAGGTTAATAGAGTTAGAATGTAAAATTTATAAAATATAGGGTTGATCTAGTTGACTTATTTATGTAGGAAAGAGAACAGAATAGTCTATAAAATACTAGATTGAATAGGTCAACTTAGTTCTATAAGAACAAAAATAGAATAACCTATAAAATACTAGGTAGATCAAGTCAAATTGGTTTTTTAGTAAATAAAATAGAATAAACTATAAAATACTAGGTTGAATAGGTCTATTTAGTTCTATAGGAAGGAAAATAGATTAATCTGTAAAATATTGGGTTGAGTAGGTTGATTTAATTCTATAAGAAGGAAAATTTGAAAATTATTTGAGTTTGGATGATTTAGTTTTAGTTACTAAAAAGATAACTAAACACACAAGGAAAAATCTTATAGAATTTAAAAACTAATAAAAATAGTGCTAAAATTTAAAAATAGCAAGAAAAAGAAACTTTATTAAAATTTGATAGAAAGAAATTAATAACTAGTTAGAGTGAACCTAAAAAATTATATAGAGTCAACCAAGTTGATGTAGTAATTTTCCTAAAGTTGTTGATTTTTTATTTTTAAATATGTTATCTAGATGTAATTTTTAAACTATAAAGGTAAAAAACAAAATATTTAGATGGATTCAAATTGATCAACTGAGTATAAATAAAATTGATAAAAGATAAAATAGATAAAACTATGTTGATCAGAATGACCTAGTTATTTAAAAGGAAAATGCATAAAATAAAAGAATCAAGTAGATCAATTCAATTAAATATGAAAAAGTGAGAAAATAAACTATATCAATTGGATCCATCTAGTTTTCCTATACTTTAAATTATGCATAGAGAAAGCCAAACAAAATTGATAGGCTCACCTGAATTATAAAGCCTATCAAAATATACCCTAATTAAGTTGATTGGGTCAATGAAGTTGTAAAAACCTACACACATAGTTGAATGAAGTTGAAATGGTATACTGAGTATAAAAACCTATGCATAAAGTGTTAAATTGGGTTGATAGGGTCGATCTAATTGTTTGTAGAGAAAAATAAAAATTTGTAAGGGTTAGATTCACATTGTATTCACCAAAATATATGCAATTAAAAATAGATATTTCTATAACTTATCCTACTTGATAATATTCAAAATAAAATAAGGTAACCAAATAACAAGTATGCTTGTAAATACATTCAAATTGGGGCCATGACCTATTTTAGATAAATTTTGCTTATATTCTTTAGAAGGAAGAGAAAAGAAAATTGAGGAGGTTATGGTAGAAAAACTTTATATGTTGTGCATGCATTGATCTAGACAATTGTAGATAATCTTTTTTGGCTTGGGAGGAATGACCTATAGATAATAAGTCATTTAAATAAATGGTTTGATTAGTTAGATAATAGGGTGGATTGCCTAACAAGTTAGATCCAAGAAGCAAGAGCTTCCTTGGACCTTGTCAATCCACACTTTTAAATAATCAATTTATGAAAGATAAAGTACTTGAATATATCATAAAAGATACTGAAAGTAAATACAAAAATTTATTGATAGATGAATATGTCAATTTGACTAATTATATTAATAAATAGATTGATATAAATACCAAAAAAACTAGGTATGATCTAGAAAATAGGGTAAGGTTCTATGGTTAGGCAAAAGGTCTAAGATTAGGATTTGGTTGAGGTCTGGTGGGTAAAAATAACTTGTTATTTATTTGTATAATAGTGATCATAAATGGTTATGGTGATCATCATCAGTTAGGGTAACCATCAGTGATTAAAATAGATTGTCAACAGTTAGGGTGACCATCAATAGTTACTATGGTTTTTGATCTGGTTCAAAAAAGTGGTTGGTGAGGTTACAAAATGAGATATAGAAGGTGGGTTTGGATTAGGTTAGTTGTGAAATAGAAATAAATTAACTAATTATTGAAAATAAATACTTAACTTTCTTGGTTTTTGATCTAAATAATGGTTGAAGGGTCTATTAGTGAAGCTTGAAGTGATTTTGGCAAAGTAAGAATACTTGGCTATCGGTCGATAAGTGGCAGCACTTTGGATCTTTGTCACACTTGATGGTTCACTAATTCACTAAAAGAACACCTAAAAAAAGAAGTGTTGATGTAAGAGGCTCTGGATCTAAATGATTTATTGATTCTTGATCTAGATCTTTTTTACCTCCTCCTCCTCTCTCTTTATAATAACGAAGGAGAGATATAACAATATGTTAACAAGATGTTTAAAAAGTAGTTCAAATTTAGATTTTGCATGCATTAATTCATACACAAATTAGATGAGATAAATATAAAAAGGCAAGCTAGAGTTGACTAAATTTTGACTATTCAGGTGGTGGGAACTTGATTATCAGTGCTTAGGCCTAACCATCGATGGTTAGGTTGACAGTTGGTGGTTGAGGGTCAAAGGATAAGTTTGATCAAGGTGGGTTAGTGAGCCAATTAGTTAATCAACTAATCTAGCTTAGGTTTATGGTCAAAGGTTTGGTGGATGGTCTTTAGGGGGTCTCGAGGTGATCTAGGGGTATTTAAACATTTAGAAATATTATGTGCAATTTCTTAGTGTCTACATTTTGTGCCTTTTTGTTATGTAGTTTATATGAGCAAGTGGAAAAATAAAAAAAGAGTGTGGGTTGAAGGTTTGGTTATCCTAAGTATGGGAAGAGGTGTTCCCCCTCAAATTATAAGTTGACGAGGTGAAATATAATTAGGTATAGGTTTGATAAGTGATTAAGTTGGTGTTGAGTTGGTGGTTGATAGATTGGGCACTAAAGTGCAAACATATGCACAAAGTATGTCTAAGTACTATAGCCAAGATCATTCATTGACTAGGTTACTATTGTTGGTAAAAATTAAAGTTGGTACTAGAATGGCAAGTGATAAGTGGGCCATGTGACCATATGTGATGGTTGGGTTATACTTGTAAACTCAAGTCTCCTAGACAAGCTGAGTGTATTCATGGGTATCCAAGGTAGGAAGTGATCCTAAGGAAACACTAATTGGCTACGTGTGTACAAGGTAGTACACGTTCAAAAAAATTCAACATGGCTAGTAGTTTGTGTGGTCAAAAGGACCAAGGTAGGGTCATCATAATATGTGCATGATTTGGGCCAAAAGGGATAGTGGAGAGGTAATGAGGTTGGTGGTCAATACTGGTGGAGAAAGTTATCTCCATTGGTGGGCATTGGGTTTGGTACAAGATTAAAGGTGGTTTGAAAATTTTTAGTTTAGAGGGAAGAACCCTATACCTTGACCATCAATGATTAGGGTTGACACTCATGGTGATCATCAGTGGTCACATTGATCATCTAAAGTTGGGTGTCATCCCTAGAAGGGTGAGAACAAAAAGAACCATTGTGGCTTTGGATTGCTCATTTCATCATTTTGACTTTTGGTAATTGAGTGTTGGCATTTTATGAAAGAGATAGTGATGGGTTACTGGCATTTGATTGG